>JAQQSZ010011457.1:0-12247 GCA_028646595.1 Phalanger gymnotis | reverse complement strand
CCAGCTCTGCTACATCAGCACTCCTCCTTCCCCAAGAGCCTCCAACCAGGACTGGACTTAGATCTTCAGCAGGCTCTTCACTCCTGCTCTGATCCACCATTTAATTCCTCCCACCAGGTGGGCCTGGGGCCTGAAGCAACTGCAGCTGTAGTTCTGTAGCTGCCCCACCTCCACTGCCCCAGGGGCAGTGTCCAAACTGCAAACTCCCTGTCTCCAGCAGCTTTTTCCCACTAACCTTCTCTGTTGTCTTTGGTGTTTGTGGGTTGAGAAGTCTGGTAACTGCCACAGCTCACTGATTCAGGGTGCTAGGGCACGCTCCGCCTGGCTCCTGGTCTGGTTGGTCCACACTACCCATGCTGGGCTCTGCTCTGCTCCCCTCTGCTCCCAGTTCTGTGCAGGATAGACCTTACCAGAGACCATCCAGGCTGTCCTGGGCTGGAGTCCTGCTTCCCTCTGCTCTTTTGTGCGTTCTGCCGTTATAGAATTGGTTCGGAGCCATTTTTTATAGGTTTTTGGAGGGACTTGTTGGGGAGCTCACGCTAGTCGCTGCTTTCCAGCCACCATCTTGGCCCCTTGGCCAGATTTTCAGTATCTTAATGACTGCTAAAGTACTGATTCCCCTGTTTTTTTTTCTCCTCGATGGATTTAAGTCCATGAGTAACTTAATATGCATATAATAAATACTGAGTACTGAACATAATAACTATGGAAACATTATTGTGTTAGCAATGTCCATTACTTTTTTTTGAAATGTGGATTTTTTTTGAAAATGACATTTTTAAATTTTTCTGAGACATGAAATTTGTAAATAGTGCTGCCCTTCCTTTCAGTCTTCTTATTATCTTCTTAATGTCCTGTTTGAGTGACAGGATTTTCTTTTCCACTTCTGAGGATTCCATATTGTATAACAAAGAAGCTGAGTATAATTTGAACTATTATACTTTAAGGAATTTTATAAGGCAGTGTAGTTAATTTGGGGAGGTCCTGCAGTGGGCAATAGGTAGATGGCTTCATTAATCAAGTAAGTAGGGGGATTGTGACAGCAGATATTAGTCAGGTGTCTAGGCTAAAAGTGATTGGCAGTGGAAGGGTTAAATGGAAGATAGCAGGGAATCATCCAGGATATAAGACAGAAAGAATCCAATCTATGATAGGATATGTAAGTGGGGGAGGGGCTAAAGTTTCATGATAGAACTTGACAGTGCCCTGTTCCTAGAAAAACAAAAACAAAAAAACTGATCCTGGGCAGGGAATCAAGATGAGCATTTAAGCATGTGGGAAATGGAGTTATTGAATCTTAAGTTGAGAGTTGGGGGCCATATTATAGGGATACAACCAAGAACCCAATTAATAGAACGAAGGCATAAGGTCAGAACCTGAACAGCAGCAAAGTTAAATTGATACTGGGTTGCTGAATTGCTGGCCTGGAGCTTCTTCCTGCATGCCAGAGGACAAGATAGGTTTCTAAGTCTAGAATGGACTGAAATGACAGATGGAGTTTAAGTTGTCCCAGCTGTGAAGGTTAGATGGCTAAAAGTATAAGAAGCCTTCCAAACCATTGCAATTTCAAGACAAAATTGCAAAGTTGTGATGGTTCAAATAGAATATAATTAATAAATTTATATGGTTAAACATAAGTAATAAGAAATGGCTTAGACAATGATACAAGCATGATATTGTTACATAAATGCATGTACGTGTTACCTCATTGTACTCAAACATCACTGTGGAAAGCAGTAGATCATAGTGGAAGGACACAAGAAAAAGATATTAAAGAAAATAATATGAGCATGGAAAAAAAGTTATAGTAAAGTGGAAGAGAAAAATATAGGAGTGATTTTATACATACATATAGTATGGCAATAGAATATTCATTGAATTGAAAGGGTTTTGATATCAAATTAATTTTATGTGAAGCCATGACTAGTTCTTTTCTAGGACAGGAAATATCATTTATATAATGAGTTCAGAAAGCATATCATGATATTTTTATATGATGTTGGTCAAACTACGGTCATATACATGAAAATTTTATCAGATTACTTACTATTAAGTGGGAATAACCAAGTTACAAGGTGATCATGAATCTCTAATCACCTGAAATAAGGGTGAAATTAATTGCTAAAATTTTATCCTGGCCTAAGAAATTAATGACAGCTCCTGTTTCACAGTAAGATCTGCACTGAATTACTCAGAGATATTGAGTCACTTCTTAGATAAGGATAAATCCTTGTTAGAATTAAAATATCAATTCACAATCCACTGGTCCTGTTTTAATAATTAAATGAGCTTTTGAAGTAGAGAGTAAGTCAGCCTGGAGAAGGGGAATGGAAGGGAGAAAAAGCAGAGGGAGGGCAACAGGAAGTAGGAAATCAGAAAGGGAATATTTGGCAAGGAGATTACATTAATAATCATGATACTCAATGTGTAACATTTTTAGTACCTTTTGATTTTTGAGAGAACAGATGACTAACGAAATAGGCTGATACAAGTGCCCCATTTATGTTCTATCATTTCATTGGGCTGGGCTAACTTTCTCATAGGCCTTATTTTCTTCCTTTAGAAAGCATCAGGACTGTAGAAATCAGGAAGTAGACAGCCTTTATGAACAGAAGCAGCCTTTCTGTATAAAGACAGAAGGGACTTTGTTAGTCAGGAAGGAAGGACAATTGCTAGAAAGGTTGTCCCAGGAGAAAGTGTTAATATGCAGCAAGTACAGATGTCTATCCCCAAAGCAGAGTATGATAACAGTAGAATCAAGCTTCCAAAATGATTGATTTAAAGTTAGGATGGTGTTTGTTCTACTTTATAATTAAACTCCTGTTGAGTTTTCTTTCTCTCTCTCTCTCTCTCTCTCTCTCTCTCTCTCTCTCTCTCTCTCTCTCTCTCTCTCACACACACACACACACACACACACACATACACACACACAGACACACACACACACACACACACACACACACACACTTTGATTATTTGGGGATGAATTTTTTTTAACTTTCTTTTCCCTTTTTTCAAAAGATTTACTTTGGTAGGTAAGCTAATATGTCTCTTCCTTTCTAGAAGGCACAAAGTTATAGTCTGTGCACATGTAAATCCCATGGCCTCTCAAATGCAATTTGTCAAATGAAAATTTATCAAGATGGAGAAGAGCATGAACCTTGAGATCAATCACGTCAAAATTGAGCATATATTAATACCCAAATAATATCACTCTGGTCTTATAAAATGAGTAATATCCACTTCTGATTTAAGCAAAGCTTCTGATATTCAGTTGGTTTTAGAAACAGAACTATGTTCCCTTAATTATCTTCCCTGATGGATTAGCTTGGTAGAGTCCAAAGTAGGTCAATGGTTACTCCCCCGAGCTGGGAACTGTTATTATGAGGTAATTAGCCTAGAACTTTCAGTTTGTCCTATCAATCAGGAGTAGTTCTGAGCCCTAGGGTGGATCACTATAAGTAAGAGAAAAGGGAGCTAGTAGCAGAGGCTGATGATGGGGAGGAGTGGCTATGAAGCTGGCTGCCTGCCCAACACTTCCAGAGTGTCAGAGTAGATCAAGGAAAGGAGCACAGGTGTGGGAGCAGATGTGGCTGGGCTACTAATGACATAAAAGGACAATTAAATTGTCCTTTTTTCTGCTTTGCTTCAGACTTTCATTTTGCAGCTTCTTGTGCCTATTTTAATTCTTCTTTGTCATTCTTTTCCAAATGCCACTCAGAATCCATTAGCAAAATCATATCATCCTCTACTGTTATTAATTTCTCAGCAATACTTGGGTTTATTTTTAAAGCATTAACAATCATCTTTCCAGTATTAGACTATAGTATTCTTATTTATGGCTGTTTTGGTAAATGAAAGGAAAAGGCTTCTTGTAACCTAAAATAGTTTGGAAGGGAAAGTGAGCATAAGTTTTATTTTATTTTTTCTCTCAGCCCATTGATGGTCTATAACTTTTTTTTAAAAAAGTGATTTGGCATCTATTTTCATAAATACATCTTATAAAGACTATTCAGTTTTAAAACTTTAACATCTTGCTACCTTAATTTGTGAAACATTTTGCCCCTGCAGAGATGCTATGTGGTTGGCATTAGTCCCACCTTTAATGCTTTTGGAGTTAAGGAGTTCATGAATACCTGCTGTGTGGCAGTGACCATGCATACCCTTTGGCACAGGATTTGAGTGCACATACAAAGAACTGGGCCTGTTGTTTCGAGATTCACAATAACCAAGGAAATGAATGTTGGGCAAAATCAGATTCATGCCCTAGACTTCATAAAAATATATTGCAGACAGTTCAAATGAATAATAGGTATAAACCTGTGGCTAGAGATGCTTAAAAGAGAGAGAGAGAATGACTCAAGAAACATAAGACATTCTCAAAAGGAAAATTTTAACAATACAAATGCAAATAATCCTAATGAAAAAGAAGAGAAAGAAAACTGTGTGGCCACAATAGGAATCCCTAATAAATTGAGACTTTTAAAGGGACTTGTGCAAAAGATAGGAGTTGCATATAACCAGACTAAATGGAAAAAAAAAAGTGGTTTCAACATTGTAAGGACGGCTAAAAATTGAGACATATATAAAATGATAAAGAAAATAAAAGATTTGGGTTGTGTTTGTTGTTGTTATTGTTGCTGTTGTTTTAGATTCTAAGCCCACTGTTCTGTAATGTTAACAGATAACATAAAAAAAAGGAAAACTGCTCAAATCCTACTTTGCTTCCATCTCTTCTCAGGAAGAATGATTTTCACACTGGAAATGGTAAAAACAAATATAGTTAAAGAGAAATTGAATTCCAAGGGAGACAAGGAGATAATAAAGGAACAAAAAGTGCATTCAGGTTTCCAGATATAGATAAATAATACCCTAAAAGAATGGAAGAACTACATAGGTGACTCCTGAGCTACTGATCAGTAATCTCTGGGGAGTCATGGAGAATAGGAAACAGGAGAGAGGCAAATCATGATTCTAGAAATTCCAAATGATTTAGCTTGATAGAGACAAAATTCTAGAGCAAATGATTAGGCAGGTGGTTGATCATCCTTAGAAGAAGTGGTGATCACTAGGAGCTAGCTCTGGTTCACAAATCATATCAAAGAATGCTCATTTTCTTTAGGATTAGCATTTTTAATTAATATGCCATGGATTTGCAGGTAGAATGAAAGACTTCCTTCAGATATGGGGAACTGAGAAAAGCAAGGATAGTTCAGCCAGCTAAGAGGCACAATTGATAAATTGGTGAAACTGGAGTCAAGAAGACCTAAGCTTGTATCACGTTCAGATATTTATAACCCTGGAAAAGTCATTTAACTTATATTTGACTTAGTTACCACCTCATCTATAAAATGAGAATAACAATAGGACTTACCTCCCAGGGTTCTAGTAAGGATAAAATGACATAATATTTGTGCTGCGTTGAAAACCTTAAAAAGTACTACATGAATGCAAGTTGTTATTAGTATAAGCTAACCCTTTTATCCATTTTAAAAGGGTCTATTTAGACCAGAAAAAAATCGTTGACTTCACTCTCTAGATGAGTAATGTAATATACTCCATTTTGAGGGACTGAGTACTTTATGTCTAACTTTAGTATTACTAGTTTTTGTATCACTAATTAAGGCCTTATCTATCTTTTTTCCAAGCTTTGCTCAGCTGATATTTAAATTCTAGGTCACCATTTATGCTATTCACTCCTAGCAAGATCAGGTCTTAGCAAGACTAGACTGACTCTGAAGTCCTCCCCTTCCAATTTGTTTCCTCAGCCTGCCGATGCACTCAGCTTCTGTGGTGTGGCTCTCTGTCCTTTTACTTCTTCTAAATGTCTCTTTACAGCTATTTATATACAAGAGTAAATACATGAATTTGCAGCCATTTCAAATTGAGGCTTGTACCTTGGGGCTAATGACTGAACTTTACTACTTGGTTTTTAAAGAAGTTGCCCTCTTCTTTTTAAAGCACAGGGACAGGGACTGGGTCTGTGATTTCCTTGATATGGGGCAGGGCAGCCCAAAAAGCAGCCCACAGGCATGAGACCTGCAGTTTGATTGATTTAACGCTGTCTACAAGCATAGAAATTTACATAAATGCTTTAGTAAAGGAAGCCGAGCTAAGGCAGAGCTCTCACTAAAAAGGCAAATCAAAATATATTGTTTATCGTTTCAATAAAAACCTAAAAACCTAAGATTGGACAGCCCTAACATAGGGGATTTGAAGAAAACTCCTTGTACCAATCAGCAGGTTGGCACGTTCTCTACAAATTATGCTCTTGAGGAATTATTTAGAGCATTGACGGGTTAAGTGACTTGCCTGGGATCACATAGCTGGTATTTGTCAGAGTTAGGACTTGAACCCTGGTCATCATGGCTTCCAGGCCAGCCCTCTATTCACTATGCCACCATTTTAAACATTTCAAAAAAAATAAAAACCTAGATAACCAGAGACAAAGGGTTTGTAGCTGCAAATATGACAACATTAGCCAGAGAATAGATAAACTTATGACAAGAGGCTTTATGTTACCCGGGTACCTTATTTATTCTGAGTAGTTGTGGTTCTGGTTCTGGGTCCCATATTGAAGATTTATATTGCTTGACTTTCTTATAAGAAGGAGTTCTGTGAAGTCTATTTGGAGGATGGGGCCAGAAAAATCAGAAAGTCACCATCATCAAAAGCATCAATAGAGCTTTCTCCCCACCCCACCCCCACTTTTTTTTTAAAAGAAAAATTACTGGATTCGTAGTTCAAATAATGCTTCCTCTACTCATGGGACCTTGGCAATCACTTAATCTCTCTGGGTCTCAATTTCCTCACCTATAAAATGAAGTGGTTGTATTAAATTGCATCCCTTTCAGGTTTGAATCTATGTACCTCTAATCCTTATTTTGTCCCCTTAATTCAGTAGTTCAATTTTAAGTAAAATAGTGCTGGACTGGGATTCAGAAACACCTGAGTTCTCATCCCTTCTCAGACACTAATCCTCTAACAGGTCACATAACTACAGATAACCTCATATTCCTCATCTGTAAAATGGAGATGATAACACCGACTGTGACTGGGATGATGTGAGGAACAAATAGGGTAATACATGTAAAATTCCTTGCAAACCTTAAAGTCATATATAAATTTTAGCTATTATTATTATTTTCCTTTTGAGAATCAGAGGAGAGGGTACATTCCAGGTATGTGGTTTGGCTTGTACAAATGCATGGAGTTTATAGAGGAAATATTGAATTTAAAGAATGTATAGGGGTTTTAGTTTGACTGGAACGTAGAATGGCTGGAACATAGTAATATGGATTTAAGCCTTGGAAAGGCACATGGGAACCAGATTGTAAAGTGCTTTAAATGCCAGAATAGGGGGGTTTATATCTTATAGGCAATAAAGGACTCACTGAAGACTTTTGAGTAAGGAAATACCTTCAGAGCATGGTCAGACCTATACCTCAGGGTGATTATCTGCAACTGTATGAGGGATGGAATAGAGAAGTGACAGAACAGTAGGGAGAACAAAAATAGACATAGAATAATCCTGGTGAAAGTTGAAGAAGGCCTGAATGAGTGTAGTGTTTAGGTTTAGTGGAGAGAATGGGATGAATGTGAGAACTGTTAGATAAGACTTGGTAACTCTTCAAATGAGGGGTGTGAAGTAATGGTAAGAGTCTAGGATGACTGAAGTTGGAGCTTCCTTGACTAGGAGGGGGGGAAAGTTGTTGTTTATCCTTCCTTCTGAAAGACCAATGACTTCAGGAAGGTGATATCTTGGCTTGCAAGTGAATGGATTTAAGTAAGGGAAGGCAGTGCAAAGTCATGAGCCTCCCTCTCTACCTCTCCTTTTCTACCTCTAAATCTTCTGGACCCAGTGGTAAGATATAGATCAGGATGACTAGAGATGCCCCCAGAGGCAGGGGGAGACCTTGGCCTTTGTAAGATAAGTTCTCATGTCACAGTTTGTCTGAAGCAATGCCTATTCACTGAAAAAGGCTAGGTAAGAAATGAGGCAAAAAATGGGCTTTTTTACCTAGTAAAAAAAAATAAACTAAACCAATCTGGGAGGGAAACCCTCCAGGTTTCTGGCCAAAACAGAAACAATTGCTATTTACATTCACTCTGAACCATCAAAACCCAAACGTGACCTAGTAAGGCTAGGGCTGGGACCTATTGTTTGCCCATCAGTGAGAGCCAGAGGGATGTGGATTTAAGGCATGGTCAAATAGCTCATTTGAATCCTAATGGGCTTTATCAAAGCTTGGTTTTCCAATGTTGTATTTCAAAACATCATAAATGAAACTACAAAAGAGTTCATTGTCCCAGTTTTTTTTTTCAATTATAGAATAAGTAAGTAGGGAAGAGGAAAAAAAAGAAATCTAGCCCATAAACCCCCAAGATATTTTGTGAGGTTTCAATAATCAAAGTTTAGAGAAGAAACTGGCTTCTTAGTCAAAGTCAGGTTACTCCAGATAGCCTTTAAGGTGCCCTTCAGTTCTTAGTTTCTGGATTCTATTATTGCAAAGTAGAGCTTTCCGAAGGTAAACATTCTGTCTCTGGAGGTGGCAGGTAACCCCTATACTGTCTTTTTTTAAGGCAAGTTAAGAAAAGAATTAGTTCATTATTTGTTGAGAATATTTTAGAGGAGATTCCTGATCAGGTAAAGGTGAGACTAAATGACCTCCAAGGTCCTTTCCAATTTTGAATTGTTGTGTTTTTGTTTTTTCTATTACGAAAAGATTTTTTTGTTTGTTTGTTTTTAAATGTCAGGTTTTAGAACTCCCCAGCTGGTGAAGTGACACATCATACAACTCTTAAAAGCTGTCTATTACAAGTCTCCATCTCCCTTTAGGCTCTGACACCATGTTGACAACTTTTTAAAGAGTGGTGCAACAAAGGGTGGCACTAGTGAGTTGTTGAATAAGGAGCGTTGAGTATGCCATTAGTGGAGTTGCATGCATAGGGGCTGCTGAGCTCCTGAGACTTAGACAAACCATATCTTTTATGGAAACTATTCTTCCCTTTGTATTCCTCTCTCTAGCCCCCAAGAGAGGCAACATGCTACAATTGAAAGAGCAATGTATTTGTTATCAGAGGCCCTGGGTTCAAATCCCACCTCTATTTCTTACTACCTATGTGACTTTGGGCATGTCATTTAATTTTGGGGGGACCCATTTTCTTCATCTGTAAAATGAAGGTTTGGATTAACTGGCCTCTAAATTTTCTTTCAGTTCTAAATATATGATCCCATGAGCCTATGCTACGTGCCACATCTTGATACGAGTCATGGGGACAGGAATATTGTGGCAGTAACTAGTTTATGTGCCAAAGGAATTTGACCCACATGTCAAGGATTTCTAAGTTATATTACAAAGGCAGTTCTCAAAGTTTGATTTGGGAAATGCTAGGGGTCTCCCTTGAAAGGGACCCTTTCAAGGAGTTTGTGAGGTCAAAACTATTTTCATAATACCACTGTTTTAGTTTCTAATAGAGTGAATATCAATAGACATAACCCAAAACCAAAAGCTCTTTGATAGTCTTCTATCATTTTTAAGAAGGTAAAAGGGTGCTGAGACTCAAATGTTAATAATTACTGCTATAGAGATAACTGCCTTAATATATCTCCTCAGTGGTATTAAGAGGTCTGGTTTCTAATGCTGTATACCCATTTCTCATTTTATCAAAATCTTTGGATTAATATGAATGTAACAGATTCATGGGGCATCTAGACGGTACAGTGGATAGAGTTCTGGGTCTGAAGTCAGGAAAATTCATCTTCCTAAATTCAAATCTGGCCTCAGACTATCTAGCTGTGTGGGTCCGGGCAAGTCAGTTAACATTGTTGCCTTCAGTTCTTCCTTGGTAAAATCAGCTAGAGAAGGAAATGGCAAACCACTCCAGTATCTTTGCCAAGAAAACCCCAAATGGGGTCACAAAGAGTTGGATATGAGTGAAAAGACCAAATAACAACAAACAGATTCATGAGCACTTCTCACTCAGAAAAATTATACTTACCCTTTAGTCTATCTAGATTTGGTCATTGTTATGGATGGCAAACAATTTTTTTTTAAATCTCCCATAATTGATGTTTAAGCTCAATGGGATGAGCTTAAAAATTCAGAATATTAATTACCACTTCAAAATTGTCAGTACTCTTCATAGTGGTGAGTTTAATAACTAGGTCCAAAAACAATCTATTATTTCAAAAGTTAACACCAGTGCAAATGCCCTCTGGTTTAGATTGAAGTATTATTCAGGTTTGTGATGACTGAAATCTTTATTACCTAGTTGGCAGCCTACTGGTGATGAGTCTCCCCATATTTAGCTAGGCTAATCCTCAGAAAGTGGAAATAGTTTCTTGCCAAGACCATCAGCAATCCACAGAATACTACTACTGATGAATTGGCAAACACAAAGTGTCATAGAAGAGTTTATCAAAGAGAAAGTAGTCCATATGTGGTGAAAGCAAGGAAAAACAAATGGACAGCCTGAGTGCTCCATTGATTTCCACGTAATATCAAGAGACTTAGAATAAGGTAGCCCATGTAGTAGAAGGTTTTGTTGCCTTAATCTCCTCCAAGTCAAAAACAAGCCAAGTTAACAAGCATTTATGGAAACACTTAGAATGTGCCATATGTTATGGTAATTCACATAGAAGTAAAAGAAAGACAGTCCCTGCCCTGAAGGGGTTTACATTCTTATGAGGAAAGACAATAGCTAAAAAGAACCCAAAAAGTAAGAGCTGTGGATGGTGGCTAGGAGAAGGTAGCCAAATGAGGGTTTGTTGGAGAAAGAAGCCTAGAGTATCAGAAGTGGAGCCAGGATAGGACTAAAGATTTTAACATAATTGGCTTCTGTGCTTCCTCAATATGGAGGCTCCAAAAATAACCAATGACTCAGGAAGGGACTCCAGGGCCAGGTGGATCTTTCAGGATGAGAAGGTCTACAGGAGAAGAGGGACCTTTTATGCTAAGACTCATGGAACATGCTAAGAACTCGTGGAAGAAGAAGGAGGAGGAGAAGGAAGTCCGGAGAATTAGGAGTGGAACACACAGAGAAGTGAAGGGGAATACTATGATTTCAATTCTAGCATTCTATAATTTTCAAAAATTAAAGCTGCCTCATATCTTTTCCCTCTCTAATTCATCCTCCTTATACTTTCCAAAGTGATATTCCTAAAGCACAGGCCTGAACATATCACTAACCTGCTTCAAAACCTCCACTGGCTTTCAGTTGCCTCTAAAATAAAATATAAAGATCTATGTTTGATATTTAAAGCCTATCATAGTCTAGCTCCTTTCTACCCCACGAGGCTTACTACTCATTACTTCCCTTCCTTCATCCACTCTGTATTGTAGACAATGACTTACCTGCTGTTCCTTGTATATAAAATTGCATTTTCCATGTCCATGCCTTTATATGGCCTCTCCCCCATGGCTAGAATATGTTTCCTCTTCCCCTGTGCCTAGTACCTATATACTAGAATTTCTAGCTTTCTTCAAAACTCAGCTAAAGTGGCACTTCCTGTATGAGATCTTCCCTGATTTCTACCCATCCATCCACACAGCTTCTAGTTCAACCCTCCTGAAATTATATTAGCTTGGTATTTATTTTGTATTTACTTAGAATTATAAATGTCTTTCCTCCCAGTTGAAAGTGAGTACCTTGAGGGCAGAGACTTTTGTTGTTGTCTTTATATGTCCATCACCTGTCATAGTGCCTGGCACATAGTAGGCCTTTTTGAAAAACAATGGAAGGACAGATAAAAGGTTTATGTAAGAGGAGGTATGGATGAACCAGATTTTGTACTTTGGAAATACATACCAACATCAAGAAGGACACAGATCTATTGAAGCCTAAGTAAAGGTCAAAAGAGTCGCTGGACACATTTAAATTGTGCATAGACAGGCAATGAAGAATAATTCTGAATTTCAGGGAGTTTTTGTAAAGAAAGTATTCTCACAATTTTAAAAACATTGAGTGGAAACTGTTTGGGGTCTTTAGTCATTTAGCTCTAAACATAAATAGACCATAAGTGTAGGTTCTTCTAAATGGCAAATGAATGTCAGCTCCAGCAAAATATAGCAACGTGATCCAAATGCATTCCTGAGCAAATGAAATATGCATTATAGGATGTTTGTACAAATCTTAGAAACATGTACAGCAGCTAACTACCCCCAAAATCGATATTGCTAAAGTTATAAATGCTTATTATAGAAAAAAAAAGGAAAATGAAATATTGGTATTATGATAAAAAAAA
>JAQQSZ010011455.1:0-12248 GCA_028646595.1 Phalanger gymnotis | reverse complement strand
ATTTTGCTTAACAACACACTGGTCCATGCCGCCCATGCTGAGCTCTGCTCCGCTCCCAGCTCCGTGCAGGATAGATCTCACCCAAGAACCATCCAGGTTCTTCTGGGTTAGAGCCCTGCTTCCCTCCGCTATTTTGTGGGTTCTGCAGTTCTTCTCTGTTGTCTTTGGTGTTTATGGATTGAGAAGTCTGGCAACTGCCACAGCTCACTGATTCAGGGCGCTAGGGCACACTGTGCCCAGTTCCTGGTCTGGTTGGTCCATGCCGCCCATGCTGGGCTCTGCTCTGCTCCCAACTCCCAGGTCCGTGCACGATACACCTCAACCAGCAACCATCCAGGCTGTCCTGGGCTGGATCCCTGCTTCCCTCTGCTATTTTGTGGGTTCTGCAGTTCTAGAATTTGTTCAAAGCCATTTTTATAAGTTTTTGGAGGGACTTCACGGGGAGCTCACACTAGTCCCTGCTTTCCAGATGCCATCTTGGCTCCCCCCCGCCCCGTGTTTAATACATTCTTAATCAAATGATCTCATTCCCTCCTGTATGTATTAAGAAAGTGTTTAATCAACCATTATATCTTACTCTTGTAGTTTCATTCTAAAAAAAAAAATCTCCCCTTCAGTCCTTCAAACTTATCCTAACTTGACATTTTGCTATTTTTGTTGTTGCTGAGTTTTTTACTCATGTTCAACTCTTTGTGACCCCATTTGGAGTTTTCTTGGCAAAGATACTGAAGTGGTTTCTCATATCCTTCTCCAGCTCATGTTTCAGATGAGGAAACTGAGGCAAAGAGGGTTAAGCCCAGGGTCACACAGTAACTGTCTGAGGCAGCATTTAAACTCAGATGTTTTTGACTCCAGGCCCAGCACTCCATGCACTGAGCCCCCTTGTATTTTTACCACCCTCCTTTTGGAAAAGAGTACTCTACACAAACTGCTTCTAATTTGGCTTTATTTCTTATATACATTTTTTAACCATTTGAAATGTCTTCTGAATTCTCCATTTAAACAAAATGAATCTTTTCAAGGTCACTGATTATTATTTCTAACATGATGAAGTACAGATTACCTTAGAATCAATTATTTTTTTGATTTTGTCTTTGTATCTAGTGTGTCAATAATATTGTCTGTTTCATAGCAGGCATTTAATAAATGTTTGATGAATTGATAAATCAAGTCAAGTCATATCAACAAATATTTATTAAGTGCCTACTATGTTTCAGGCACTGTGTTTTGTGTAAGGAAAAAGATGAAAAGTACAAAATGGAATACTCGAGCTTACATTCTAACAGGAAGAGAGCATTTAAACAACTCTGAACAAACAAGATATATCTGGAATAAATTGCAGATAAACTTGAAAGGCACTAGTATTAAGGGAGATGGAGAAAATTTTCTTTTAGAAAATAAGGTTTTATATTGGACTTGAAGGAAGTCAGGGAATATGTCACATAATGGTAAATCAGAAAATGACTGAGGTCATATACCAGCCAACACAAACTTGTTACAGATGATTTTTGGAATGAATAAGATTATAAAGTCCATCTTTCACGTATTTTTCAAAACCTTAAATGCCATGTTAAGGAGTTATAATTCACTCATTAAAAGAAATCATAGAAGGGGTTTGAACAAAGACATGATCTGACTAGAAAAGGCAGTATGATACGGAGAAAGAGTCCTGACAGAGTCAGAGAAGGTGCGTTCAAATGTTGTCTTTGACCTTTGGAAACTGTGTCACATTTGGTAAGTCACTTAATGCCCCAGGCCTCTGATTCCTCCTCTATAGAATTAGGAGTTAGTCTAGATGGCCTATGAGGTCTCTTCAAGCTGTAGATCTGTGCACAATGGAGGTATTTCAGAAACCTTCAGAACGAAAGGACAAGAAGCTAAATGTGAGAAGACTCATTGGGAAGTCAATCACATAGTTTCCAGCATGGTGATAGTGAGGCTAGAAATTTTTTATTATTAAACAATGGCTCTGAGAGGTGATAAAGAAGATTGAAATTAAATAACTTTCAGGAAAGCAGCTTCCATGGAATAATAAGGAGAGACTCTTGGTTGCAAGTAGTTGGGAAGAGTGAAGTAGGAGACCAAATTGTCTGTCCTAATTTTTTTTGTGGATTGTTGAGATATGTAGCCTCAGGAAAGAATAAGAATTTTGAGACAATTAGTGTGGGAAATGAGACAGGAAATCAACAGATGTAAGAGAGGATTGTTTGGGAGCCCTGAAGCTCCCATTGAAGCTTATATTTTAACTACTAGGCTTTCATTTATTTTTTTGTATTCACAAAATATCCTAGCATAGTTCTAGGGACGTTTTAGTTTCTCAAGAAATCTTGATGAAATGAAAAAAAATATCACAGGGAGATGCTTCCACAGCTTTATACGTTATGAGGTCCTAGGAGACCATACCATAGTTAAACAGTTAGAGAATCTCATTTGGAAGTTCTTGGACAGAAGAGAAAAAAAATGCAAACAACGTCAAATTATCACTAAAAAGAGGAGTCACAGGCAGAAATGGAAAGAAAAAATACTGTCTCTTTTAAGTGTAAAAAATTTGGGTAAGACTACTAGTTATGAAACAGTATTTTTATCTCCATTAATCCATTTATTATCACTGATGTCTCTTTCAATGAAAATATTTACAATTGTTATATGAGGTGAAAGTCAGGAAGACCTGATTTTAAATCCTGTCTCACTTAGCTATGAGGACAAATTACTCAAAAAAAAAAATCTCTCCATGCCTCAGTTTCCTCAAATGTAAAAAGAAGTTGTGCTCAATAGATATTAAGGTCCCTTCCAAATCTAAATCTATAAGCCTATTATCCTATGGGACAGCTATGTGGCACGGTAGACAGAGAGCCAGATCTTCAGTCAGGTTAGACCTGAGTTCTAATACAACATTTATTAGCTTGGTGACCCAGAACAAGTCTCTCAACCCTGTTTGCCTCAGTTTCCTCATATGTAAAATAAGTTTGAGAAGTACGTGACAAACCACTCCAGGATCTTTGCCAAGAAAACCCCAAATGGGGTCATGAAGAGTTGGTAATGACTGAAACAACTGAATAACAATTATCCTTTCAGTCTGGCATATTCTACTCTCAGATACTGACTTTCTTTACTTATCTTTCTTTTTTCTTAAATAAGGAAGGCTCTTAAGCAGAGGCATGACACATTCTTGGAAATGACCTAGCTTCTAATTCTACTACACTGTTTGAAAGTATGATTTAGTCTTAGTTTTACTCACCGGTAAGACATAAACCATTCTTATATAACTAATACTGCTTAACAACATTTGATATATCTGGAGATATTTAGAGTTATGAAAAATCAAACTACTTATGTAAATGTCTACAAGCTAGAGACTCAATTTAGATTACCCGTTAATGTCTGAATACATAGTTGTTGCTGTCAAATGCATAGGGTAGTTGAGCCTTCCAAAGGTCACAAGGACATTTTTCATCTGAATCTTCCACTAAACATTTAAGGAAGGATTTTTCATATTTACTTGACTTTTAGGAGAGACCTTTATGCCAATGACTTTTCTAGTGTAAATACAGCATAGTATTATACTTCCTTCTCTTATTTTATCCACACACGCATAATCAAATTGGTATTTCCACATCTTCCTCACCCTCACCGTCCAGCTGCTTTTCTGGGATTTTCGTTGAGGTAGGCATAGAGGGTATAAGTAGATCAATGGCTGTCTCTGAATGTGTTCCTCACTGAGTCTATCTTTGTATTATAAGTCCAAACACAAATACATTTTGATGATCCAGGTGGGTTTTGTGTTAGGAATGCATGGTTAAACTTATAGAGTGGTTGTGAAATTTACATGAGATATCGTACTCCTAGAGCTGTACAAATGCCTTCCTTATCACATAACTTTAAGATACATTGTGGTGACTCCCTCCAAAATTTAGGTCTGATATTTCCTTGACCATCTTGATTAGAATGATTCTAATCATTGATTTCCATCCCATACTAGGCACCCGTCAACATGATCATAACCCATACTTCATCAGAAGAAGAATTAATGCACTTCCAGGATCTCAAAACATTATATTACCTTTGTGATCACAACCCCTCTTCTGACCAACCCCATTTTCGTGCTCCTGCTTAACTTTATCTTAATTCTTATCCCTACTCCCAGTCCATTGAAAGGTATTTTCTTGTCCATCAGTTTTCTCAAAGATTCACCTGACTCCCAATGCAGCCCCAAAATATTGTTAGGTATTTCATTGAGGGACTCACTAGTAATCTTCCTTCCTGTGACCATTGTTGCAATTGCTTTATAAACTCCCAGTCTTTGGTAAACCTCAGAACTAATCTTTATTCCTTTCCCTTATTTCTGATGAAAATACAATTGCAAGATGATTGTCTATATTGCAAATTTATGCTCAAAATCTTAGTCTAGTCATTACTGCTTCTCATTAATCCTTTTTAAAATCTCTAATTAATTACTTATTCGTAGCTCTTCAAGTACTGCTCCAAATCCTTTTTATTCCCATTGCCCTTAAGTCTCTAAATATCACCCATAGTGGGCACTCTTCAAAGCTCTTACTCTTTCCCTTAACAGATAATGTATTCTTCTAATAAACTGAAAGAAATGAGGATAATAATGAAATTCATAAACTGCCTTCAACTGGTATTCAAAGTGATTCTCATATTTGCTCACCCTCATCTCCTTTCTTCTTTTTAATAAGATGTGGTTTTCTTCCTTAACTAGACTAATTCAGACATGTAAATCCATGATCCAATCTCCATTCTCCCCTTCCTTTTTTGCCCCCTTTCTCTCGTATTCTATCTTTCTCTCATCACTAGATTGTACCTTCGATCTACAAATATCCCTATGTTATTTCCACTTTTAATAGATTCTGCTACCTTTCTGAATGTATATTTTTCCTTTCATTTCCAAACTCTTTAAGTGAGTATTCTACACTACTTTTTCCTACTTAACTAACCCCAAATACTTTATTTCTATATTTGTGATCTACTCAATTAATTCTAATGATTGGATATAAACTAATTACTTATATTTTTATTGTAAATTATCAACTTTAATGACACATGTTGTTTCCTGTAAATGCTGTTGAACAGAGTTTAACTCTATACAGCAGTTAAGAAGCAAGAACTGTTAATCAATGGTTTATTTGTGGTTATTGTTGTTGAATTATGTCCAACTCTTCATGACTCCATTTGGAGTTTTCTTGGTAAATATCCTGGAGTGGCTGGCCAATTTCTTGTCCAGCTCATTTCGTAGATGAGGAAACGGAGGTAAATAGGGTTAAATGACTTGCCCAGGGTCAAACAGCTTGTAAGTATGTGAAGCTGGATTTGAACTCAGCGCTTCCTAATTCCAGACCCAGTGTTCTATCCACTGTACCACATAGGTGCCCCTAATAGTTTATGCTGTCATGAATGAAAAACCTCCAGAGACTGACTGATTTTCATAGTAATTACTAATAAATGTATTAATTAGGCCAGCTAATAATCAACAAATTGATGACCAGTGGTTTCTTTCAATAACCAAAGACTCCCATTGAAGATGTTGAATGCCTTAAATACCTTTTTAAAATGAAATGCAGCTGACAAGTGAAAATCAACCCTGATTGGTGGACATTTAATGAGGATGTGGGCTAGACGTCTTCAGATGAGAATATGGATTGATCATGTGACTCAGCTGCCTCCATCAATTTGGACAGGGGAATCTGTCTCTATATAGACCACTCTGGTTGGTTGTCTCCTTCATGAGCTGATTTACTCCAAACTCTAATGGAAATATACAAGGACAGGGACTAATTTTCTCTGGAGAATAACTCATCTAGACTGGATTCTGTTTATACTCTAAACAGAAATAAGGTCTCCTACTTGGATGAGGTTTGGCCCAAGATAGAAGATCTGGTTTCCTAAGAGTTGTGAGTAATCTCAATCACCATATCCTTCAGAGGCTGACCTTCCACAGTAACTAGGCCTCAATGAAGAAACAGGAGAAAAGCCTGGATCCTAATTTAATAATTAGTTTTTAATATAATATAAAAATGTCTTGTTCCTTCCCGTTAAATATACTATTTCATATGTGAGGGCACTCTGAAATAATATTCAAGTTCTCTCTGAGTTTGAGAACTGATTTACTTTTTCTTTTTAGAATTCAGTCCCTATTTCTGATCTGAACTTGTCCATCTGATCTTCCAAGTTTAATACCCTGTCTATTCCCATGAGCATAGCCTGATATTTAAAAGCTGATGTCCATAAAGGCAGGGGACCAGTAATACCTTGGTCACCATTGTGATTCTTCTCTTTAACTGAAAAAAAATGTTATGCTATCTCATAGCCTGAAGAAATGTCTATAGATGCAATCACTCCAAATGTTCCACTCCATCTGCTCTTGAAAGTGTACTTTGTCAAAGAGAAACTCATGTACAAAGACTGGGGGGTGAGCAAAAGTTTTATTGATATCTTTTAGTTGTTACATAACAATAAGTTTTGGAAATACTGTGACTTACTCCCTTAAAGTTGAACTCTTATTTGTAAAATAAAAATGTTAAGTGAAAATAATTGATACAGTGACTTTGTCTGCCTTAGTAGTCCCTGCATGTCTATTAAGAGGAGACATGTATGGTTCAATATCTATTTTTTAGACGTTTACTTATTTTTCAGTTTGTCAAAATTTTGCTTATTTTAGTCACCTTTTAATTTATATTGTTGTAGCTACCATGTATTTTTCCTCTTCTGCTTGTTTTATTCCTCATTAGTCCATAATGATTTTCCCATATTATGAATACATCGAATTAGTCATAGATCATTCCACAATAATATTGCATTCTATTAATATACAAGAGGAGTTTTTGCTTATTGTTGATTTCATTCTGTTTCATTTCACTTAATTTTTTAGCCATTCTTCATTCAGTGAGCACCAATTTTGTTTCCAGTTCTTTGTCACATTAGATTGCCATCATTAGCATTTTGCATCTGTCTGACATCATTCAGGAAAATGCTCGGTGATGAGGTTAAAGGATATAGATTAATTATTTTTTGTGTTATTACAAAATGATATTCAGATCTTTTGGTCCAATTTTTTAGTTTACCATGAACATATTAATGTTTGACTTATCCCATACATTAACCTTTCCCTTTATTTTTAGTCTTTGAAATTTGCATAGCGTGAGCTGAAAATCCACAGTGATTTTATTTTGCATTTTTCTATCTGTGATTTGAAGTATATTTTCCCATTATCTTCCACAGCCTATAATTCTTTTGAAAAAATTTCTCTTTATGTCATTTAATCACTTATCAATTTAGAGAATAGCTTTTGAATATCATATTTGTCAGTGATATTTGATGTATTTTCCCTATATTGGAACAGCTACTTTTCTGAATCTTCATTAATCTTATGCACAAAAAAGCTTTATAAAAATATGTAATAAAACTGTATATGTTTTTTATACTATCCCTTTTTGGGTTAATAATTCTCCCCCAACCACAGTTGTGAGAAGTATTTGCTTCCATTCGTCTCTGTTTTATTTTACGACAATGATTCAAATCCCATATCGATTTTGAGCTCACAGTTCGAAATAATGTCAGAAAATCATCTAAACCTAATTTATTTCAAACTAGTTCCTAGTTTTCCCAAAAGTTCTTGTCAAATAGGAAGGCCTTCCCCTAATAGATAATAGCTTTAGGGTCTTAAAACACTGGCCTAATTGCGTTTGCTTTCTTTTGGTTCTTATCTGGTCTGTTTAATGATCTATTTTCTGTCCAATTTATTGTATTTCTGTAGATTTATTCTGTTTTAAGCCTTAATTTATATGCATCTTGTTTATATCCTCATACATTACCTACCACATAGTGTATGAATCTCATGGTTATTTTGAATTAAATTTCTCTCATTACTAGTCCTAGTTTTGCCTAGGGACATCTAGAAGTTCTGACGACATTTCAGAATTTTTTGGTACCCACCTACTTTACCAAAACTATGAATTATTTTAATTTCTTTGATGATTCTTATGTTTAAAAAATTGCACAATTTTCTTATCAAGAAGTAAATAAAGATGACAGAGAAAAGGCAAGGACTCACCCGAGTTTCCCTTCAAACATCTCCAAATACCTTTTAAAAATGACTAAACAAATTCTAGAGCAGCAGAACACACAAAAAGATGTAGAAAACAAATTTCCAGCCCAAGACAACTTGGAAAGTCAGCAGAAAGGTCTGTTACAGAAAAGTGAGAGAGGAGCTCAGTCCATCACAGGCCACAGCAGAGCAGACTGGGCCCAGCAAACCCAGAGCAGGTCTCAGGGAAACTGAATCCCTGGCAGCAGTGGTGGTTTCCAGACCTCTCAGCCCACATATGTCAAAGACAACCAAAAAGGTCAGTAGCAAAAGTCTGCACACCTGGATGAGAGTGGAGCACCAGCACAGCAAAACAGGAAGAGGTCTTGGGAGTCACTGAATGAGTAGTGGCAGTAGCAGTGGAAGCAACTGCTTCCAGAGCTCTCAGCCTACAGATGGTAAGGGAGTCAAAGAACTGGTCAAGAGGAGAATATAGGAGTCCCTTTCCTAGCACAGAGGCAGGACTCTGTTGGTTTGCTCACGCTTGGATCCTGGTCGCAGTCCTGGATAGCAGTACCAGGCCAAGGAGAAGCATTACCATACCAGATCTTGCAGCAGTAGTGGAGGGGAGACCATCACAGTTTCAGGGCAGAAAAAGAGTGCTTGTGGTCTCTCATAGGCCAAGGCACAAGCCAGGACAGTAATAAACCCCTCTCCTTAGATCATACCACCTTGGAAGAGCTGAAAACATACAGGTCCCTAGGAGTATCTCTGAGAGCAGCTGCACAAAAAACCCTGAAGCTTGGGACACTGTATCCCCTCCCCCGCCCCGGAAGTGGAGTCTTATTTTAACAAGAAGTTAAAGGTCATGTAATTGGCTGAGAAAATGAGAAAACTATGAAAAAAACCTGACTATATGGTGGCAATGAATATCAAACACAAGCTCTGAAGAAGATAACAAAATCAAGGCTCCTACATCTAAAGTCTCCAAGAAAAATAAGAATTGGTCTTGTGGCATGGAAGAGCTCAAAAAGGATTTTGGAAATCAAATAAGAGAGGTACAGGAAAAATTAGGAAGAGAAATGAGAGTGATGCAAGCAAATAATGAAAAAAACAAGCTAGTCAACAGCTTGGTAAAGAAGTCACCAAAAATACTGAAGAAAACAACACTGTAAAAAACAGACTAGGCCAAATGATACAAGAGGTCCAAAAAGCCAATGAGAAGAAGAATATCTCTAAAAAAGCAGAATTGGTCAAATGGAAAAGGAGGTCCAAAAGCTCACTGAAGAAATTAATTCCTTTAAAATTAGAATAGAGACAATGGAAGCTAATGACTTGATGAGAAATCAAGACACAATAAATCAAAATCAAAAGAATGAAAAAAAAAGATAATGTGAGCTATCCCACTGGAAAAACAACTGACTTGGAAAATAGATCTAGGAGAGATTATTTAAAAGTTATTAGACTACCCGAAAGGAATGATCATAAAAAGAGCCTAGAGATCACCTTTCAAGAAATTATCAAGGAAAATTACCCTGAAATTCTAGAATCAGAGGGTAAAATAGAAGTTGAAAGAATCCACCGATGACCTCCTGAAAGAGATCCCAAAATGAAAACTTCCAGGAATATTATAGCCAAATTCTAGGGTAACCAGATCAAGGGGAAAATATTGCAATTAGCTAGAAAGAAAGAATTCATGTCATGGATACACAGTCAGAATAACACAAGGTTTAATAGTTTCTATCTTACTTGGATTATAATATTCCAGAGGACAAAAGAGCCTGTGTTTTTGTGTTTGTCCTTTGGTCTTCAAGACAACCATGACATCAGGGAAATGATGACATGACTTGCAGTTGACTTTTATTTGAGTGAGAGAGGGCTGTGCAAGGTCACCAGCCTCACTTTCTCTTCCAGAGCCATTTGGGTCCAGTGGTATGATATTCACCAGGATGACTTAGAGATGGTCCAGGATACATTGGGAGACCCTGGCCCTTTTAGCGTAAGGTCTTTTCAGGTGCTCACTGTGAATGAGGTCATGCCCATTCAATGAATAGGCCTATATAAGAAGTTAATCAAGGGATGGCCCCTTTAATCAAAAACTAAAAAAAAAAATCAAACTGGGAGGGGACGACCCTCAGAGTTCCTGGCCAAAAGAGAAACAGTTACTATTTAGTACTTACATTCATTCTGTGCCAGGAGGGGTCAAAAGAGCTAGGACTACAACAAAGAATCACCTACCCAGCAGAACTGAGTATGGTCTTTCAAGGGAAAAATGGATATTCAGAGTTAGAGGACTTTCAATCATTGTTTTTTTAAAGTTTAATAGATTTATTGGCGCAGTTGTAAATTTCTTTTCAGAATGGCTGGACCAGTTAGCAGATTCACTAACAGTCTATTAGTATACCTGTTTTTTTTTTCACATTTCCTACAGCATTTGTCATTGTTTTTGGTTGAGGTTGAAAATCTGGTGGATGTGAAGTAGTATCAGAGTTGGTTTAATTTGCATTTCTTTAATTATTAATGACAGAGTTTTTTTTTTTATAAAACTACTTTATTCACTGATCGGCATCATGGCAGTTTCTAAGGAAAAAAAAATAAATATCAATAATCATATGAAGAAGATGCTGCAAATAACCAATAATTAGAGAAATGCAAAATGAAACTCAATTTATCTTTTCAAGAATACTGTAAGGTAGACATTGTAGATATCATTTTACAGATATGGAAAGTGAAGACTTGAACATAGTTCTGCTTTTAAGTCAGGGTTTCATAATCTTGGGTCCAAGAATTTTTTAAAATAAATATTTTAATAACTATTTTAATATGAATGTATTTCTTTGTAATCTTTCATATTTTATTTGTTAAATTTAGAAACATTACTCTGAAAAAGTCTACAAGCCTATCCCTCACACACACACACACACACACACACACACACACACACATACACACAATGTTAAGAAACCTTGATCTAAGTCCAGGACTCTTTCTAATGTATCATTACCACCAGTGAATGATATGTTTTCTGGTGGACTTTGCTGAAACTGAAGTCACCACAACAGCAAATATTCTGTAGCCTTCCTAGGAGATTCATGGAGGATATGGTGATGCAAAGTATAGATAGAAATTGCAAGTAGCCACTTTGGTCTCAAGGTTTAGATTCTTTTCTACTGCTGATCAAATTCTTTTTCCTCCTCACTTCTACTTTTGGATCTTTTTGTTACTCTTTGGATAGATTAGTTTGTGGAGATGGCACAATTTCTAGATGACTGCTTGGGTGAGAGAGAGTTATATTTGCTGGTACATCCGGCTGATGTGTCTCTGTGCTTCTGCAGTCAGTCAAATTGGATCCAAGAACTCTATGCTGTTTTGACTTCCTCTGTTCTAGGCCAAAGTTTTTTGGAAAGCTAGTGAGGACTTTTCCACCAATTTTCTGTTTGTCATCCATGAGTATCAATGGATTATGGGGGTCCAGGTATGATGGAAGTGGTATGGAATTTCCTAATACCCAAATCTGATCCTGTTAATTTTACTCTGGAAATTTAGTCAGAAGGTAATGTTGGAAGGCTGATCAAATTCTGTATAATGTTTTCCATAGTTTCAACAGTTTCTTTTTTTCTTGTTTATATTTATTTACTATTCCTAGTTTTCAGCATTGATTTTCACAAGAGTGTGAATTACACATTTTCTCCCCATTTCTACCCTCCCCCCCGCTCCAAGATGGAATATATTCTGATTGCTCCGTTCCCCAGTCAGCCCTCCCTTCTGTCACCCCACTCACCCCAATCCCCTTTTCCCTTACTTTCTTGTAGGGCAAGATAGATTTCTATACCCCATTACCTGTATATCTTATTTCCTAGTTGTATGCAAAAACTTTTTTTTTGAATGTCTGTTTTTAAAACTTTGAGTTCCAAATTCTCTCCCCTCTTACCTCCCCACCAACACTCCCTAAGAGGGCAAGCAATTCCACATAGGACACATGTGTATCATTATGCAACTCTTCCACAATACTCATGTTGTGAAAGACTAACTATATTTTGCTACTTCCTATCATATCCTCTTTTACTGAATTTTCTCCCTTGACCCTGTCCCTTTTCGAAAGTGTTTGTTTTTGATTACCTCGTCCCACTATCTGCCCTCCCTTCTAACTTCCCCCCTTTTTTATCTCCTTCCTCCTTCTTTCCTGAGGGGTAAGATATCCAATGAG
>JAQQSZ010011454.1:0-12248 GCA_028646595.1 Phalanger gymnotis | reverse complement strand
GGGGGGGGTGGAAATGGGGAGAAAAATCTGTAATTCAAACGCATGTGAAAATTAATGCTGAAAACTAAAGGTGTTAATAAAAAAAAAATGTTATCCTAAATCATATGGAGAGACATAATATTCAGTTCTAATAGTCCTGCTATCCTCTGCAATACTCATTTCTGGATGCCACATTTTAGAAGGAAGGTAAGAAAATAAAAAAATAATTGTAATAACAGGCAAGTTTGGCCTTGAGTACAAAATGAAGCAGAGCACAGACTAATACAGCTTTGTCAAGATAACTTGCTTTTTTTTTCCAACACTCTTTTTCAACAATCCAAAAAGTGACTCTAAACATGGACATCACCAGATGGTCAATATCGAAATCGAATTTATTATATACTTTGCAGCCAAAAATGGAGAAGCTCTATACAGTCAGTTATGGCTCAGATCAAGAGCTTCTTCTTATTGCAAGATTCAGACTTAAATTGAAGAAAGTAGGGAAAGCCATCAGACTATACACTATGACCTAAACAACAGCCCTTATGAACATGAAATGGGAGTGATGAATAGATTTAAGATATTAGATCTGGTAGATAGAGTGCCTGAAGAACTATAAGGTTCACAATACTGTGCAGGAGGCAACAACCAAAAAAAAATCCAAAGAAAAAGAGCAAGAAAGCAAAATGGCTGTCTGATGAGGCTTTACAAATAGCTTAGGTAAGAAGAAAAGCAAAAGGGAAAGATATACCCAACTGAATGAAGACTTCTAGAGAATAGCAAGGAGAGATAAGAAAATCTTAAATGAGTAAGGCAAAGACAAGATCTCTTCAAGAAAATCAGAGGTACCAAAGGAACATTTCATGCAAAAATGGGCACGATAAAAGACAAAAGTTGTAGGAACTTAACAGAAATAGAAGAAATTAAGAAGAGATGGCTTGTGTTTGTCCTTCATTTTCAAAGAGGACCATGGCATCAGGGAAATGATGACATGACTTGCAGTGGACTTTGATTTCAATGAGGGAGGGCTGTGCAAGATCACCAGCCTCACTTTCTTCTCCAGAGCCATCTGGATCCAGTGGCCAGTTATTCATCAGGATGACTGGAAATGACCCAGGATACAATGGGAGACCCTGGCCTATTTAGGCTAAGGCCTTTTCATCCACTCGCTTTGAGTGAGGTAATGCCCAGGCAGTGAACAGACCTCTTTAAGAAATGAATCAAAGGATGGACCCTTTAATTAGAAAAAAAAATCAACCTGGAAAGGTTGACTCTCAGGGTTACTGTTCCAATCCAGTTCATTCTGAAGAAGTGGCAAGAATACAAGGAAGAACTATACAAGAAAGAATTTAATATCACTGATAGTCATGATCTAGAGCCAGAACTCTTGGAGAATGAAGGTAAGTGGGCCTTAGGAAGTATTGCTAACAATAAGGCTAGAGGAGGTGAAGAAATCCAAATGAGCTATTTAAAATCCTAAAAGATGATGCTTTTAAAGTACTGTACTCAGTATGCCAGCAATTTTGGAAAACTCAACAATGGCCACTGGATTAGAAAAGATCAGTTTATATCCTAATCCTAAAGAAGGGTAGTGGCAAAGTATGTTTATATCCTAATCCTAAAGAAGGGTAGTGGCAAAATTACTGAACAATTGCACTGCACTTATTTCACACACCAGCAAGATTATGCTTAAGATTCTGCAAGACAGGCTTCAGCAATATGTGAGCCAAGAATTACCAAAAGTGGTTTGGTTTTCGGAAAGGCAGAGGAACTAGAGACCAAATTGCCAATGTTTGTTGGATTATGGAGAAAACAGGGAAGTTCCAAAAAATCTGCTTTACTGACGACACTAAAGCTTTTGACTGTATGGACTGAAACAAAATTTGGCAAGTCCTCAAAGAGATGAGAGTACCATATCATCTCATTTGTCTCCTGAGGAACCTGTATGTGGTTCAAGAAGCAACAGTTAGAACTAAACATGGAACAACTGATTGGTTTAAGATTGGAAAAGGAGTATGACGAAGCTGTATGCTGTATTTAACTTATGTGCAGAGTACATCATACGAAATGCCAGGCTGGACAAATTAAATGCCAGAATTAACGTTACCAGGAGAAATAACAACAATCTCAGGTATGCAAATGATACCACTCTGATGGCAGAAAGTGAAAAGAATCAAAAAGCCTCTTGATGAGGATGAAAGAGGAGAGTAGAAAAGCTGGCTTGAAGCCTAACATTAAAAAAAAAAATCTTGGCAACTGGTCCTATTACGCAGTGTTGGATTTTATATTCTTGGGCTCAAAGATCACTGCAGGTAGCAACTTCAGTCATGAAATTAAAAGAGGCTTGCTTCATTTGAAACTATGCATGTCCTTTGATCCAACAGTACCACTACCGGGTCTGTATCCCAAAGAAATGATAAAAAAGGAAAAGGACCCACATGTATGCGGGTATTTATGACAGCTCTTTTCGTGGTGGCAAAGAGTTAGAAATTGAAGGAATGTGCATCAGTTGGGTAATGGCTAAAGAAACTGTGGTGTATGGATCTAATGGAGTACTATTGTTCTATAAGAACTGATGAGCAGGCAGATTTCAGAGGGACCTAGAAATACTTACACGGGCTGATATTGAGTGAGGTAAGCAGAGCCAGGAGAACACTGTGCATAGTAACAGCAACACTGTTTCATGACTAACTTTGATAGACTTAGCTCTTCTCAGCAGTGCAGTGATCTAAAATGGTTCAAGGGACTCATGATGGAAAATGCTATCCACATCCAGAGAAAAAACTATGGAGTCTTAATGCATATTGAAGCACATTATTTTCTCTCTCGTTTTTTTTGTTTGTTTTTTCTTTCTTGTGGTTTTCCTCTTTTCTGATTCTTCTTTCACAACATGACTAATGTGGAAATATGTTTAATATGATTGTACATGTATAGCCTATATCAGCATATATAGAGCATGCTGTCTTGAGAAGGGGGAAGGGAAGGGAGGGAGGAAAAAAATTTCGAACTCAAAGTCTTATAAAAATGAATGCTGAAAACTATCTTTACATGTAATTGGAAAAAATAAAATACTATAAAGTGGAATTTTTTATGGTCATGAAAAGTCAGACACGACTGAACAACAACAATTAATGAAATGACAGAACCTCTCCAGGTGGGTGGCCAGTATGGAGACAGAGGCTCAAGATCAGACCATAAAAGAACTGATTCATAAAACTGGGGATGTTTAACCTGGAATAGGGACACAAATGCAGTTTCTGAATGTCTGAACTACAATCATATGGAAAAGGATTAGACTTATTCTGATTAGCCCAAAAGAATGTAACTAGGAGAAACAGGTAGAAGTTGCAAAGTTGCATATTTTAGTTCAAGATTAGGAAATTCTTAACAATTACATCAATGCAGAAACAGAATTAAAATCCCCCTCAGTAGAGATATTCAAGTGGAAGCTGGATAACCAATAACTGGAAATACAATGGACATTTCTTTTTAGGTATTTACATACATTCATTTGTTTATTTATTGTACAAAGATTTATTGAGCACCTATGATGTGCCGAGCACTGTCTAGGAATTAGGAATACAAAGACAAAAATAAAATGGTCTCTCACTTCAAGGAACTTAACTTCCATTCTATTTGATATATGAAGTTCTTTGTTAGCTCAGGACAAAAAAAAAAGATATTTTTAAAATCAACTAAATCCCTAAATCTTACACTGGCAAAAAAGAAGAAATTTCTTAAAGTATTATAATTAACTGAATCCTTGTATAATACCTGTTCAGAGATGTAAATTGACTGTCTTTTACTCAAGGCACCATTTTCTGTCTAAAGAGCTTTTTCTGTGTCTCTGTTTAGCATGCCTGAAGGAGGGAATTCTGACTCTAAAGGCTAGGGCATAGCACAAGTCAACAGGACTTATGAGGAATTTATTTCACCTCTGCACTAGGCAGTTCCTACCATTATTTAACAGCAGCAGATAATGCATCTCATCCCTTTCTTATAACAGGCTAACTTTTACTCACTATATTTCAAGAGCAAGTGAATAAAAGCCCATCAGGAAGAGGTTCATAGATTCAGATGTGGAAGGAGTTTTACAGCTCATCTAGTCCAACTCCCTTACTTTACAAATGAACAAAATAAGGCCTAGAGAGGTTATGTGACTTTTTTGAACACATGGGTTCATGTGTTCAACAACAAGCAGAATTGGGATCTGAACCAAAATCATCTGATTCCAAAACGCTTCCCACTGCATCACGCTGCTTCCCTATTTTGACTGTCTGCTAGCTTTCCAAGACTTTCTCTCTCTTAATGAAGGATACCAAAGCACTAAAAAGGCTGTTTGATTCATTTTGCACACTTTAAGGTTAACCAGTTCTGTTTAATCAAATGTAGTTAGGTTTAAAGATTAGAGATAGATTACCTAGGTTCAAATCTCAGACCTGCCATTTATCTCAGGACTCAGTAAACTTTGATAAGCTATTTAACGTCTCTAAACCTTAATTTTTTCATCTGCAAAATGGGGATTATTAATATCTGTGCTATCTTTCTGAAGGGGTTATTTTGAGGAAAGCACTTTATAAAGCTTAAAAACCAATTAAAAATAGGTCATGATTATCTGTTCCATTTTTAAGTGACTTCGTATGTTCTATCAGGATTACCTGTTGTTAAAGGAAATGGCTAGGTGTTATTGCTTACATTTTCACTGTTTCTGGATAAGCAATAATTACATTAGCTAGTACAGTCCTCTGGAAAGAGAGAAGGCACTCAATAAATCTTAGTCTTACAGAATGACTAAGAGGCAGATTTAACTAAAAATAATCATTTATACTTAGGCAACAGTTTTAACTTGAGGCTTCCCTTTCAAAGAGGTAGAAGCAACAATGAATTTTTTTTGCATTTTCACAGGTTATTTTGTACTTGTACACAAAAATTCTGGGCAGCTAAAATATTGGTATATTTTATGGCTACAAAAATGAAAAAAAAATCAAATTCAAGTATTTTTTTAATAGTACAAGGAAGGATATTCCCACTCTCTTCTTTTGAAATGCTATGTTGAAATACTGTGACATTCCATCATACTTTAGGCAGGTTTGAGTAGGATAAGTACACAATGTATGGTCAATTACACAAAAGCAGTTTTTCTTCCACTTAAATAGGCTGTAAAGCCATATTAATAGAGGATTATACTAAAGGAAGCATTAGAGTATACTTAATATTAACACATGTACAAGTATTTGTCCAAGACTGCTAGACTACAGATGGATTCTCTTGCTACTGGTCAAATGCTAAAATCAGTCAGAGAAAAGTGAAGTACAAATTGGACCTACAAAGTAGCCACAAAATAAATCAGTATCAACAATTTATCATCACAATTCAAAGTATGAGACTAAAATATACTTTAAAAATGAATGTGTTCAGAGTTTGTTTTAAAAGAAGCATGTTTTAAGGTCATTATTCTTCACATTTAAGATCATTATTCTTCAGAAGAAGTTATTGTATCCAAAGTCCATCACTGTCATTAAAAGTTACTGTAATCATTTACCAAATAACAAATTTTTGCAAAATCATTGATGACATTTTTATATACCAAAATTTGCTTAAATTTGGTCTGTTTTGCTTATTTTTTATTGGTTAAACTTCCCTATCAAGCCTACTTTTACCCTTGGTTAAAGGGCATCTATTAGTCTGTTCCATAGTGATAGACTCTACAGTAAAATGCTATAATTGTCACATATCATTCATTTTCTCCTACTAGTTCCTATCTGTTTCTACAAGACATGGAAAATAGTAAAGATGAGTCCTCCTCTTTTAGGTCTCCTTTCTACTTGAATTTGTTCTTATCATCCAGCAATTAAGTGAGGAATCTGGGTTCCCAAGAGTTTTGCAGAGGTGATGTCAGAGGTTCTCTCACCCAGGATCCACAAAGAAAAGTGAGATGATGATACAATTCAGAAGCTTTTAATGTCATAATATAGGTCTTACCACAATAATATTATATTGGTGATATGCGTACATTACCTTCAATTGCTCAAGTGCAAAAGGTGAACCATCTTCTTGTAAATTCTGAACAATTTGTTCCACAGTGCTTGCTGAAAAACACCTATAGGGAGGAAAATTTATTGTATTGCAAATTAGTGACCTATTTTCCATTTCGGAACTATCAGTGAGTTTGAATTTGAAACTGGGGAAAGCATGATTTTTTTCCCTCTCTACAGTAAAAATATAATTTTTCCAGCCTAATTTTAAATAGCAAGAAATAGACTAGATCCTCTGGGAAACTATTTGTGACCAATTTTCACTAATGGGAATAAGCCTAACTATTCCTTCGCTTTATTATATTCTTTCATTTTACTTAGTATGATTATTTCTGGGTTGTTTTGTTGTTGTTTGGGAGGGTGGGGCTGGATCTATGATTTTATTAATAAAGGGCTCTCTTCCCACCTTCCAAGAAACTCCCTCTACCAAGTAGATCAGTAGTCTTAGAGGGAAGCCTGGGGAACATCAAGATTAAATAACTTACTCTGAATTACAAAACCAGCCTATGCCAGAGGCAGGGCATGAACCTCATTCAATCTTCCAGACTCCAATGCCAGATCTATATCCACTACACCACACTGTCTTTTAGTACATTCATCAAAATTAATAGATATGCCAGTATTCTCAGATGTAAAAATAAACACTTTTCAAAAGTCTATATATGCTTAACATACAATTATTCAGCGTTTTCTCTGTCTTACTTGGTTTTTTCATACATAAATAAAATACATACATACATACATAAAATATTTTACTTGATACCTTCGACAAATGACTCTAAAGAATTTATTAGTTCACAGAGATTTTCATTTTGGTCAGTCCCTTCTGCCTAGTGAAGGTACCTTGTCCTAAAATATAATGACTAGTATTCCTGTTTCTCTATTCCAATCACTGTTACTATCCTGGAGAAACAGAGTAACTACTTTCAAAGATGAATGAAAATGAAAGCGATGTGTAATCTAAATTAGAATTATACAGTTACTGTGTAGCTTTTAAACTTCCTATTATTGCACTGTTAGCAAATTCAAATTAAGATATTCTTCTCATAGGAATAGCTACACATAAAAATTGCTGCTCAATAATTGCTAATGCTGATGAAGAGGAGGGTTTCAGAAAAACCTGGGAAGATCTGTATGAACTGATATAAAGTGAAGAAAGTAAAACCAGAAAGAGAATCTGCACAGTAACAGACATATTTTAAAGATAATCAGCTGTGAAAGACTTAGTACCCTGATCAAAACAATAATCTACTACAATTCCAAAGGACTCAAGATGAAATGTGTTACCTGTCCTTAGAAAGAGAACTGATGAATTCAGCGTACATACTGAAGCATAATTTTTTCTCTTTTACTTGCTTTTTTTTGGGTTGGGGGCAAGGTACAGAGCTAGTATAGGAATTTGTTTTGCATGATTATATGTGTGTATACACACACACACACACACACACACACACACACACACACACATATTTGTAATAGGTCTTGTTTTTCTTGCCTTCTCCATGAGTAGGGGAAGGGGAATTTGGAACTGAAAAAAAAAATCAATAAAAAACTCTATCCTCGAAAAAACCAAATAAATGCTGTAAACAGATGTTACAAATACATGAGAAAATAAACAGATAAATGACTAAACAAATGGGAAATAAACGAAAAGCATTGAAGATCCGAAAAAAATACCTGTTAATAGTATCCATATGTTCCTCAAGTACAAAAGGTTTATCTTGATCAATTTTCGACTGTACAAAAAGAGGTGACAAAAATTTTGTCTTGCTTAATTAAAGGAATTAATGCGGAAATTATAAAATTGCTATGACAATGAATTTAATAATAATAATTATAGATTAATATCAGATAATAATAAAACATAGATCTATTAAGAAACAACACTGTCATACTTAGTCAAATTAAATCTACAATGGTAGATAAAATACATAATTTACTACCATGTTCAAAATCCAGATAGTATTATAAGGATAATTTGTATAGCACCTTTAAGGTTTATAAAGCCCTTCACATAGATTGTCTCATTTTAGAATATTAAATATGCTTTGTTATGGACTCAGAATTATTTTAGACATTTTCAGCCTTTTTGTCAGTATTCACAAAAGATTAACAAATCTACTCATGTATCATGCTTGGTGATAATAGTTAAATTTACAACTTTTTGGCTTATGTGAGGGAATGTAGATTCAGATAATCTCTAAGGAAAGCACCGGAATACTGCAATATACTTTATTATAAGATAGATGTTCACTAGAGGCTAATATATACTGACTGAGTAAAACCTCATATGGTATGAGACCCTTTTAGGCCCTCTCTATGGTTTTTGTGTTGTCTTTTTGACAATGTCATCCTGCTCACTAAAATGTAAACAAATGAGATTCAAGCTTCTGGAGTGGAACCTCTAAAACACTGTGCTACACATTTCAACCCACAACATAGGTTTTACACGACAAACTGTTCACTTGTGGAAGAGGCACTGAAGAAGCAAAGTTGTGACAAACCTTATTAGAATAATATGTAGGCTATCAAAGGTAGAAAAGCCCTTCAAGGGCATCTAATGCAATCCACACTCGAGTGTGAATTCTTTATGTAACATCAGTAACAAGTGGCAACCCAGCCTCCTTGTGAAGACTTCTATAAGAAACTCACTACTTCTAAAGGCAGTACCATAAAGCCCTTCTTTACACTGAACCCCAAATTCAAATCCACCCCCTTTCAGATTCCACCCATGGTTCCCAATTCTACCTCTAGACCCAAGCAGAACAAGTTCAACCCTTCTTTCATACTATTCTGTCATGTTCCCCGGGCCTCTCAGTAGGCATCTATTCTCTAGGAGGAACATGGAAGTAATCTCAGCTTAGACAATCTAGAACTCTGAGCCCTCAAGCAAAGACTCACATCTAGCCTCTCTCTGTATCTCTCAGCTTAAAATTCATATATATGAATGACTATTACATTTATATGGCAATATCTTAGTAGAGTTCCTTTAATTTAAACCTGAGGTTAAAAGTATCAAATAGATTACCTTCTTCTGGTAAGTGTCCAAGATTTCTGCCACATTTTCTTTTGAAGGAGATTTCAGAGCCAACAAATCTTTCTCCAGCATAGTCAACTAAAGAGTAGAATTAAAGAAAAATTGAAATCTCACAGAAAAAAAATGTACAATTTAAAAAACACTTTTAAAAAAAACAAGATAATCTGAGTTAAACATGATGTTACTTATTCTTAGTGAATCAATTATTTAATTATTCCTCCACATAGGAAGGCACATTCCTATATTAATATAATTAATATTACTTGGGGGGAGGACAAGAAGGTGGAAGAGAAACTGAGCAAGGAGAAATTACACCATCTATCTTTGTCTATTCCCCCTAGTCTCCCAGCCAGTTGTATCTTATTAAGCCATTTCTTTTTACTCTTTCTCAAGATAAAAAAAAAGATAGCAGCAATCAGCCTTTATAGCTATTACTAAGAATTATAACTAGCTTCCTAAGAAGTACTTTACAGAGGTCTTGTTTTAAGGAACTGAAGCAAACAAAGGAATGGAAACATTTCCTTCGTGCTCATAAACTATACGGGAAAACTGATAATAGCTTGAAAGGGTAACTTTTTACTTATTTTAATTTAAGGGTATATTCATATTTGTCTCAGACTGATTTCTGCACATGCAGCATTTACAGCAAGCTCACCGATCTACAAAAGTTTTACATTCTTTAAATCGTAACTATATGGTCAAGTCTTGTAAAACACTTCACATCTTACAAAATGTCAGTGAACAAGTTAGGTATTTGCATGACTTTGAGAAGATCCAATAGGAGATAGAGCCAAGATGAAAGAGTACCCAGCTGAACTCTCCCAACATTACCCTCCAAAAAACTTTTTAAAAACTCCACAAATCAAATATTGGAGCAGCAAAGCCAACAAGAGGTCAGAGTGAGATATTTTTCCAGCCTAAGACAATTCAGAAGGTCAGCAGCAGAGGTCTGTGACACCTGAGTTGGAGCCAGCCTGGAGCATGGCAGGGACATCAATGGCAGCCATGACGACAGCAGCAGCAGCAGCTTCAGGAGTTCTCAACTCAGAGACAGTAAGGGGTGGGGGGGAGGTCAGATAACTGGTCAGAAAGAGATTACAAGGGATGATCCACGTGAGTGCTGGTGCTGATTGGTGACTCTATTGCCCATAAGCAGTTCTGAGTTGCAATTCCAAGGTAAAGAGGAGCATTTGTGGTGGGGTCACAAGGGAACAAGGACCCTGCTCACAGTTGCAAGGCAGAGAGGAGCACTAACGCTTGCAGCTGCAGGGAGGCAGGGGCCCTTCATGGATAAAGACCATAGTGCACACTATGAGAGCAGCAATCACGCTTCTTCCCAGATCGCACCGCCTTGAAAGGACCGAAATCTTGCAGACCTCCCAGAACTACCTCTGAAAACAGCAACACAAAAAAGTCTGAAGCTTGGGATGCTGCTTCCTCATCACCAGGCGAGCAGAGACAAACTTTAGCATAAAGTTCAAAGTCAAGAAGGCTGGAAAAATGAGCAAACAACAAAAACAAAACAAAAAAAAACACCTTACCATAAAAAGCTACCATGGTGGTAAGAAAGATCAAGACAAACTCAGAAGAAGACAACAATGTAGAAACAGCTACAAGTAAATCCACAAAGACAGCAAGGAGGGACTGGACACAAGCCCAACAACAATACCTGGAAGAGTTAAAGAAATAGATAAGAGGAATGGAGGGAAAACTGGGAAAAGAAGTGAGTGATGCAATAAAACTCTGAAAAGAAAATTAACAGCTTGGTAAAACAGGCACAAAAAAGTACTGAAAAAAAAAACAACAAAATATCTTAAAGATCAGAATTGTCTTAATGGTAAAAGAGGCACAAAAATTCACTGAAGAAAAGAACTTAAAAAGTAGAATAGGCCAAATGGAAAAGGAGCTGCAAAAGATCACTTAAGAAAATAATTCCTTAAAAGTTAGAATTGGGTAAGTGAAAGCTAATAACTCCATGAGGTATCAAGAAACAATAAAAACAAAATCAAAAGAATGAAAAGAAGAAGAAAATGTGAATACTTCATCAGAAAAACAACTGACCTGGAAAACAGATCAAGGAGAGATAATTTAAGATTTGATGGAACACCTGGAAGTCACAATCAAAAAAAGTCTAGACATCATATTTCAAGAACTTTTCAAGGAAAATTGCCCCTGTATCTTAGATCCAGAGGGTAAAATAGAAACTGAAAGAATCCCACCAATCACTTCCTGAGAGAAGTCCCAAAATGAAAACTTCCAAGAATATTATAGCCAAATTCCAAAGTTCCCAAGTTTAGGAGAAAATATTGCAGACAGCCAGAAAGACACAATTCAAATATCATGGAGTTAGGATTACACAAGATTTAGCAGCTTAAGTGAGCAGCGAGTGTAGAATATGATATTCCAGAAGGCAAAGGAGCTAGGATTACAACCAAGAATAACCTACCAGCAAAACTGAGGACGATCTTCTGGGAAAAAAAGTTGATGTTTAATAAAATAGAGGACTTTCAAGCATCGATGAGGGAAAGACCAGAACTGAGTAGAAAATCTGACATTCGAACACATGACTAAAGGGAAGCATAAAAAGGGAAACATGAAAGGGAAATCATAAGGGACTTAATAAAGTTAAACTGTTTATATTCCTATATGGGAATATTATGCATGTAACTCGTAAGAATTTTATCATCATTAGGGCGGTTAGAAATAGTCTACATAGAGAGCATGAGTATAAGATGATTATGTTGGGATAATCACATAAAAATTAAAGAGTGAGAAAGAGGGACGCACTGGGAGAAGTAGAGAGAGGAGAGAGGTAGAATGCGGAAATTTTTTCACATAAAAGAGGCTTGCAAGAAAGAACTTTTACAGTGGAAAGGGTGGCAAGCAATGCTTGAACATCATTCTCATTAGAATCAGTTCAAAGAGGAAAGAATATAATATAATATGCCACTCAGGTGGGCATAGAAATCTATCTTACCCAAAAGGGAAATAAATGGGAAAGGGGATAAGAGATATGGTGAGGGGGATGATAAAAAGGAGGGCAAATTGGGGGGACGGAGCCAAGATGGCAGCCGGGAAGCAGTGACTGGCGTGAGCTCCCCACCAAGTCCCTCCAAAAACCTATAAAAAAATGGCTCTGAACCAATTCTAGAGCTGCAGAACCCACAAAGTGGCAGAGGGAAGCAGGGCTCCAGCCC
>JAQQSZ010011453.1:0-12248 GCA_028646595.1 Phalanger gymnotis | reverse complement strand
AGTCACCAATCCACACCCACACAGGTTTCACACCTGACAGGGCCCTGGGCCTGGGGCTTAGCACTTAACAGCTGAAAGTACTTCCACTCAAAAGAAACAAAAGCCATGCTAATGAGACAATTTTGCTTAACAACACACCTGCCTCAATTTCAATATAGAAAAAAGGAAAAAAAATGAGATTTTCTATGAACCTGCGAACTTTTTCTAAGTATAGATTTTAGTCTGATTTTTTTCCCTGTGTGCTTGACTTTTGAGCTCTTTGTCAAGGTAGAACTCTGCTTCCAGAGTGGAGAGTGCTCTGTCCCTAACTTCAGGGGTTTTGTGCAACTGCTGTCTGAGATACTCCTAGCACCTGGAAATTTTCAGTTCTTCTAAAGTGGTATGATCAAAGGAGAGGTGTTTACTCCTCCCCTGGCCTGTGCTCTGATCTGTGAGGGACCACAAGCACTCTTTTCTGCCTCAGAACTGTGAGGAAGATTCCCTCTTCACAGCCATCACAAGCTCTGCCATGCCTGTGCTCCTCCTCACCCCAAGACCACCCATCAGGACTGCGACCCAGATCCAAGCAGGGCAAAACAGGAGAATCCTGTCTCAGCAATCCCCCTCTGATCAGCCACTTGATCCCCCCACTGTCTATGGACCTGGAGGTCTGGAAGCAAGTGCTGTTGCTGCTGCCACCACCACCTCTGCCACCCCAGGGCTGGGGCCAGACTGCACTCTTCTCTCACCCAAGTCTGACAGAGTTTCCCCACTGACCTTTTAAATTGTCTTTGGTGTTTGTGGATTGTGAAGTCTGGAAACTGCCACAGCTGCCAGTGATTCCCTCCTGTGATACCTGCTCCAGTCCCATCTATGCCAGCATGGCCCACGCTGGACTTTGCTCCACTCCCAATCCAGTGTGATAAACCTTTCCTGTCAGCCTTCCAGGTCATCTTGGGCTCAAGATTTGTTTCACTCTGTCATTTTGTGGCTTCTGTAGCTCTGGAATTTGTTTAGAGTCAATTTTTTACAGGTATTTGGAGGGGTTGGGGGAGAGCTTAAGCAAGTTCTTGTTTTTACTCCACCATCTTGGCTCCACCCCCAAGTATAGGTTTTTTAAAGTATATATTATATTTAACATGATAGTAATAATAATAAACCTACTGTTCTCATCTATTCCATTTCTGAACTTCTTTCTGCTATTTGTGTTTCAGTGATATTATTTTCAAGACAACAAGTTAAGTCAACACATATTTATTAAGAGCTTATCATGGGCCAGGGACTGTGCTAGGTTCTGGGAATACAAATACAAGTAAAAAGAGAGACAATCTCGGCCTTCAAGGAGTTTACTTCTAATTCAGAGAGACAATATAAAACAAGAAGTAGAAAAGGGGTAGAGGCAAAGAAGATATCTGAGATGGGGAATAGGAGAGAAAATTCGGATAGTTAGGAATATATCTGGAGAAAAAAGAGGTGTCTGGCCTGGACACCTCCCTTATAAAGGAAATTTTGAGAGGAATCAACCAGAGGAAGGGGACATAGAGCTGTAGTGAACTGCTAGGGGGTTCTGTGGCATAGGAAAGTTTAGAGAGTCAAGAGTGTTAGCATTTTTATCCCTACTGACCAATTACTCTGTACTCCCATTCTTTGAAACAAAAAAAGCATAACAAACCAAAATAAATCAACACGATGACTACATCTGAAATATTCTGCATCTTTAGCCTATCACTTCTCTGCAAAGAGACGAGAGATAAGCTTCATCATCATTCTGAAATCATGACTGTTCAGTTGATGAGAGTTTTAAAGTCTTTAACAGTGATTTTCCTTTCTATTATTTAGATCATTCTGAATTTTTCTTATGGTTCTGTTCCCTTCACACTGCATCAGTTCAAATAAGTTTTCTGAGGTTTCTCTCTCCATTTGTCATCGTCATAATTTCTTATAATATAGTAGTATTCCATTATACCCAAAGAAACATTTTATTCAGCCATTCCCCTACTTAGGTACATGTTTTATTTTTTAGTTCTTAGTGTTTGTTTGTGTGTGTGTGTGCGCGTGCGTATTTTTTCTGATTACACTATACACACACACACATCCTTCCTCTGATTAGATTATTCTTCTCAGAAGATAGATAGAGATAGACAGATGATAGAGATAAAGAAAGAGGTAGATATAGAGAAGGATCTTTCTATATAGATATGTCTAAATACATATACTATATATATATATATATATATGTATATATCTTTATAGATATATTGTTGGAGGTTTTTTGCTCTTTGTTCTTGAAGAGGACCATGACATCAGGAAGCTGATGTCATGACTTGCAAGTGAATTGGATTTAAGTGAGGGAGGGCCCACTAGACATGAACATTCTGTATACATAGAGTATCTGGATTCAGATACCCTATGTATACAGAATGTTTATATTCTATAAAAAAGGAAAGAAGTTAAGCATGTTATGACTTTTTTATAATTAAGATTTTTTATTTTTAGCTTACAACACTCAGTTCTACATAATTTTGAGTTCCTGATTTTCTTGCCCCCCCCTTTCCTCTCTCCCTCCCCAAGACAGCATGGAATCCAATGTATCTTCTACATATAATTTTGCATTGAACTTATTTACCCAATAGTCAAGTTGTAAAGAAGAATTATGACCAATGGAATGAATCAGGAGAAAGAAGAAACAAAAACAAAACTAAAAGAAAAACAAACAAAAGAGAAAAAAAGGGGGAAATGAGAGCAAACAGTGTACCTCAATCTCCATTCACATTTCATAGTTCTTTCTCTGGATGTAGATAACTCTTTCCATCATGAGTCCTTTGGAGTTGTCTTTGCACCTTGTATTGCTGAGAAGAGCGAAGTCTATCAGGGTTAATCATCACAGAATCCATATATCTGTGGTTGTGTATAATGATCTCTTGGTTCTGCTGTGCTCACTCAGCATTATATTGTGTAGGTTTTTCCATGTTATTACGAAGTCTGTATCATCTCCCTTTCTTATCGCACAACAGTATTTCATTACCTTCATATACCACAACTTGTTCAGCCATTCCCCAATTGATGGGCATCCCCTTGATTTCCAATTCTTTGCTACTACAAAAAGAGCTGCTATAAGTATTTTTGTACATATGGGTCTTTTTACCACTTGTGTGATCTCTTTGGGATACAAGCCTAGAAGTGATATTGAATGGGCAACTAGGGGGCTCAGTGAGTAGAGCACAAGCCCTGGAGTCAGGAGCACCTGAGTTGAAATCTGGCCTCAGACACTTGAGACATTTACTAACTGTGTGACCTTGGGCAAGTCACTTAACCCCAATTGCCCTGCCTTCCCCCCTCAGAAAAAAGAAAAAAAAATAGAAGTGGTGTTGTTGGGTGAAAGAGTATGAACATTTTTATAGCCCTTTGGGCATAGTTCCAAATTGCTCTCCAGAATAACTGGATCAGTTCACAACTCCACTAGCAATGTAGCAGTGTTCCAATTTTCCCACACCCTCTCCAGCACTTATCGTTTTCCTGTTTTGTCATTTTAGCCAATCTGACAGGAGAGATATGGTACCTAACAGTTGTTTTGATTTGCATTTCTCTAATCAGTAGTGACTTTGAGCACTTTTTCATTTGCCTATAGATATCTTTAATTTCTTCCTCTGAAAACTGTCTGTTCATATCCTTTGACCATTTCTCAATTGGGGAATGACTTGTGTTTCTATAAATTTGACTCAGTTCTCTGTATATTTTAGAGATGAGGCCCTTATCAGAGATGCTCATTTGTAAAGATTTTCTCCCAATTTTCTGCTTCCCTCCTAATCTTTGTTGCATTGGCTTTTTTTTTATACAGAAACATTTCAATTTAACATAACCAAAATTATCTATTTTGCATTTTATAATGCTTTCTATCTCTTGTCATATCATGAATTCTTTGCTTTTACATAAATCTAATAGGTAAACTATTCATTGCTTTCCCAAATTGCTTATAGTATCAGCCTTTATTCTTAAATCATGAACCCATTTTGACTTTGTCTTGGTATACAGTGTAAGATATTGGTCTATGCCCAGTTTTTGCCCTACCATTTTCCAGTTTTCCCAGCAGTTTTGGTAAAATAATGAATTGTTAGCCTAGAAGTTGGATTCTTGGGGTTTATCAAAGAGTAGATTGCTATAGTCATTTTTTTTAGCCAATATTCATAGTATTGTCTAGTGATCATTATTTCCCTTTCTGGGTGCTCAGAAACTATTCTAGGGGAATGCCCTATTATAATATCCATATTTTTATTCTTTTTGATAACATAAACATTTTCTAATCTCTAGTTTTCTTGTACCTTGCATATATTCCTTGATTTCTGAAAGATTACACGTGGTGGTCACACCTGCCAGTTTCATCAATATCCTGAGACCTAATTCATTCAGACATTCCTCATGTATTTTGTGCTTTGCTTGTCTTTTAACTGTCTTATTCTTTCAGTTTTGAAGACTATTCCCCTTGATATAGAAGATGATAGCAGAATAGGAAGTGAGCAGCACTGCCCTTTTAACTTCAAAAGATATTTTACAAATGCCATTTCATTTAGATCATGGTAACCCTGAAAGGTAGGCGTTGCCAGGTTTTATCATGACAAAGAGCCAGCACAGCATAGTAGAAAGAACCCTGACCTAAAAATCACAAGGCCTATATCTGGCTTAGGCATTTTAATTACTAACTGTGTGACCATTGGAAAGCCATTTAACCACTCTAAACCTTTGTTGCCTTATCTATAAAATGGAGATGATGGTGAATTCATTCAAAAATCACTCATTCAGTGCCTACTATATGTCAATAACTGGGCCAAGGACCACAGATACATAGATAAAAATAGTCACTGCTCTCAAGAATCTTACATCCTAATGAGAAACATCTGTGTGAAGTATTAAATATAAAACTTATATAAAATGATATCCAAGTATTAGCCAGAAAGAAGGAACTAGCAACTGAACATTTCAGAATAGACTTCATGTAAGAGGTGATCCTTGAACTGAGCCTTGAAGTATGAAGACAGGCTTGAGGAGGGAGTATGTTTCAGGCATAATGGAGAGGCCATACAAAAGCACGGAGACACACATCTGGAATATTGTGTATGAGGAGGAACAAGCAGGCCATTTTGGCTGGATCACAATACATATGAAGGAAAATAATGGGAAGTAAGTCTGGAAAAGGAGACTGCATCCAGATTGTGAGGGGTTTTAGAAGGGAAACAGGAGCATTTGTATTTTATCTCAGAGACAAGATGGAACATCGTAGCAGGGGAGTTGCATGTCCAGATCTGTGGTTTAGGAATATCACTTTGGCAGCTGTCATAATACCTATCCTGCCTTTACAGGGTTGTCATGAGGATCAAATAAATATGTGAAAATGCTTTGAAAATTGCAGAGCACTATATAAATGGAAGGTATTATTACCTAATATCCTTTCTTCCTCTTTCTTGAATATGTCTGATTGTTTCAATGTTTATTTTTAGCATCCAAATAAAAATGAATAATTTTCAAGGGGCAAATGTATTCGAATAAAATTATATAAATGAAATGCAGTGTGATAGAAAGCTGGATGCTGATACAAGTGTGGAAGTGTTCAAAGCATGATTGAGAAATTGTTTGTTCTTCTGACAAGCATCTCCTTTTATTAAATGGACAAATTATTGTTGTCATTTTGTTTATTTGCTTCGCTGAGCTTATTATCAAATAAATTGCAACAACAATGACAATTTCATTGTTTAAGATGTAAGGATAAAGTTATTATCCTGCAGAAAACTTCACAATTTCCCTCTGTGCCTCATTGTTCTCAGCAGGCATAGTGCTGCTTTGCGGATTTAAACGGTCCAGAGCTTAATAAAATCAAAGAGGCTGGAATGTGGAGGTCATCTGGGCCAAAACTCTAGCTCTAGGGAAAAACCAAAGCCAAATTATTCAAAGCAGTTAATTTTCTATTTCTAAGGACTTCAATTGAATCTATCCTACTACCTATGAGGAGAGAATTCCTGATTTCAAAAAAAAAAATGGTCCAAGAGTTTAAGACCATTAACTGCATTAACTGACAAGAAATTTGTTCCTCCTTCATTCAAAGTCTCTTTTGCTATGTTAAAGTTCCTTGTTATATCCTCAGAGCAGAGGAAAAATATTTTTAGGGGGAAAAATGCCAGAGGGTATGTAAAGTCTGGTAGGGGAGCAATGAATGCTGGTGGCTGAAAGGAAGGTCAGGACCCTTGGATAAAATCAAGACTAAGCATCACTATCATATTCATTTTACATTTATTTTGTATTTTACAAGAAAACTAACATTAGTAACAATAGTGGTGATTAAACAATAATAATAAATCTCCCCATGATCCAGGCCATCATCCATTCTATGAGCTGGGGGTTAGAGGGACCAGGATGGCAAAGTACGGGATTGCCAGGCAAGGTGACATATTAAGCCAATTTGTTATGTCCTGAAGCTATTACAGAAGTTGTAAATGCCTGGCAAGGATCTTGAAAGGCCAGCGAATTATGTTTTGGTGACATCACTCATTAGGACAACACTCTGGCCAGTGTGCTAATGTGACTATTTCCAAGAGTCAGAAACAGTGGTGGCATGGGGTTGCAGCCTGGTTCTGATCAAAACCAGCAGGTTGAATAGTTTGACATGGAGCATCACTGAGTGAAAGGCACTCTTTCATGTTTTAGTACCATGAGAAGTCAAGCAAAGTCATAGTAAATCAGAATTACTGATAGCTACTTGTTGAAAATGTTTCAGTGCAGAGGGGTAGATGGTGATGACTACTAAAACAGGCCAACCATGTGTGTGCATGAAATGGACTAGAAAAGATTACTTCCATCATGTGCATATGTTATATCAAAACTGGAAACAGTTATAGGCAGGGGGTTTTGTACTGCTTTTTTGTCAAAAAAAGCTAAAAATTATACTAGTTCAGGGCAGGCATAAAAATTATTTCCTTCCTAAGTGCAGGTTCAATAAAATAAAGCATGAAGTCAAAGAGTTGCTAAAATGTGAAGAGGGAAAATTTAAAGTACCAGAAGTTATTGGAAGTTTCATTGAAATTCAAACGCAAAGTTCTATTTAAAAATGAAACGGATGGCAAAAAATAATATATTTCCAATAATTTTGAAAAAGGAGATGGCTATGCCTAGACTGGAATTTTGAAAAGCATTGAGTTTGATGGCATGAATTCAACTAGCAGACTAATTTTTGCAAAATAAAATAAGTCCAAAAAGCCTGTATTTTCTAGAATCATCATGGACAAATGTGTTCTCTTATGATATTTGACAAAAAAATATAAAAATGTTGCAGGACTTCCATACAGCAGTATATATATAGATACTGTTGCTAACGTAAGAATTTAAAAAAAAATAAAAGTGGACTTATCAAGCAGAAAGATAATTTGAACTCATTATGATTCTGCCTCACTTTAAATCTATTATCATCTCTCCTATGTAAAACTAAATATGGCTTTCAAATTGAAGAGAAAGTCAAACCAAATCATCTGATTAAGCACTTTATCTGCAATAATAACATCAAATCATATCATTTGTTTCACCACAAGCACTTCTCTATTACTCTTGAGGACCCTACCATTCACTTAGTCAAGCAAGTTTACAACATAGGTGTCATTTTCAACATCATCACTTAATATCCTCATTCACACTCATCCCCATAGATCCACTGAGTTGGGAAGTCCTGATTCTACCTTGAGAATGTCTCTCATATATGTAAGAAATGTACATGTGTGTATTTAAAAATCTTTGCCTATGTAGGTTATGTGTATCCACATGTTTCTGCCTAGGGAGGCTCGTATAGATTTCGCTATTATCTTCTCCATAGACCTTTCTCTAAGAGAGACCTTGATTCCTGCCAGGAAGGGTATGAGAGCTTGGGGCCAGAAGGTGGCCACTCTGCTTTCCTCAAAGAAAGAGGAAGAGATTAGAATTATATCTACCAACACCATGAATATTGTTAATCTAGAGAAAAATAATTTTTTAGTATCAAACTGAATTCTTTATCGCTATCTCTAAACAGAGTGCCCTTCAGATGGCTTCCTTCCCACAGATCCAGTTCCACGATGAACACACATGGCAAATAGCGAATAAACCCTTTTATCCAAGCTGATGGCAATCATAAATCAAAGAGGGTATACAGACAATATACCAGAGAAAATAAAAGACAAAAGAAAGAAAGAAAAGAAATCATCCAAAGGGGAATTCTCTGAAGTCTTTAGTTTATTAAGCTGTGGATAGGTACGTATTGGAGATCTTCCACATGGTGGCTTCTTCCCAATGACTTTCTCTCTCTTCAAATATCTGAAGAGATTCTGAAATCACTTAACTTCTCTCTCAAAACTGGAAGCCAGAACACCAGGATCTCTTTGCTCCCAAGCTCTTTCCAACTTTACCACTCTTACAGGCGATGAATAATCAGTCTCCACCAACAAGAGGTGAACCAGGCAAATACGCTTTAAGGTGCAGATGACATATACAGCCCCATCTCTCCATTCATATAGCTGCTACCCTGGTCCATGACCTAATCACCTCATGTCTGCAAATAGATTTCTGGTTGTTTTCCTGCCTCAATCCATCTCACCACAATCCATCTTACACTTTGCTAGCAAAATGTTCTTCCTAAACCACCAGTCTGACCGAGTCACCCTTCATTTCCTACTCAATAAATTTCAGTATATACCTATTACCTCCAAGATCAAATATAAAGCCCTCAATTTGGCTTTTAAAGTCCTTCACAAACCAGCCCCTGCCTATAGTTATCTACGATCCATCTATACCGACCTTTGTGCAGTTCCCCACTCAGACATTCTCTTCTGATTCTAGACCTTTTCACTGGCTGTCCCTAAGTCTGTTTCTTCAAGACTCAGAACAAATCTCAACTTCTGCAAGAGGTATTCCCTGATGCATCACTATCCTCCCCCAGTGTCTTCTTCCTAAGATTATTTCCTAATTATACTGTATATTCCTTATTGTATATATGTTGTTGACATGTTGACTCTCTCATTAGAATGTGAGTTCTTTGAGGGCAGGAATTGTGTTTCTCACTTTATTTTGTATTTTTAATCTTAGCATAGAGCCAGAAACACAGTAAATGATTAATAATTGGGTATGAGATGTGGATAGCTGTTATTGTGCAGTAGATAGATATTATTATTCAATTTTATTTTTGATTTTGGAATAAAACAAACATTTCCATAACATAGTACAACAAAAAAAGATGATTGTACATGAAACTACAAATCTTGTACAACTTTCTATTTATTTCAAATATATAACAAAGTTATCATTAATTTTTTTCTTCCCTCTTCCCCCCCCCACATGGCTACCATTAGATACAAATAGATAGATAGATAGATAGATAGATAGATAGATAGATAGATAGATAGATAGATAGATAGATAGATGTAAAATTATGCTATATATATTTCTATTTCTCAGTTCTTTCTCTGGATACAGATAGCATCTTTTTTCTACATCCCTTATAGTTAATTTGGGTACATATAGTAGACAAAATAATTTATTTTCTCAAAGGCATTCTCAAAATGTATTACTGTTACTGTATATTGTTATATAGCTATCATTATTAATAAATACTTCTTGACCAAACTAAATAGCTCCTCTGTTCCATGGAATCTCACTAGTAACAGCTAACATTTACATAGCTCTGTAAGGTTTGCAAAGCACCCTATAATTATTATTTCACTTTAGACTCACAACAACTCCGGAATGTAGTTCCTATTATCTCCATCATACATATGAGGAAACTAAGGCAGACAGAGGTTATGTGATTTGTCCATATCACACAGCTAGTGGTTGAAGCCAGATTTGAACTTACATCTTCCTAACTCCAGAGCCAATACTCTATCCATTACATCACCTAGCTGCCTTATCTCTAATGTCTCTATTGACATTAAAATATAACATGATCTCAAAAAGCATAATGTTTTTAATATAAACCAAAGAAGATAAGAACTTAAAATTTGGAGCTTGAGTTTTGGGGTCAAATTGAACCAATGGCTGAAGGAGACATAAATATTTTCATCTAAGGAGGACACATGAAATATAAATTTATCAAGAAGAAAGTTATGGCTGACTTCATTAAGGAATTCACTGGCATTCTGGAATCAAAGGTTAATTTTAACAATACTTTCAAAAGAAATTAACAGCAATACAATAGTAATATTAATGTATTCTTTCTGAATTTTAAAATGAATCTTAACAGGTTTGGGAAGTATCTTATAACAGGAAAAAATCTAAGTGATACTAACAAAAAAAGAAAAGAGGATCCATTACTCTCTGGTAATTAGATTAAGATTAAAAATCTTGTGCCAAAAAAGGATAAAGTGGCTTCATAGACATTGTCAGAGCACATGATAAACAGAACACAAACTTACAGAAATACTTTTGGAATGAATAAAGATTGCTTCATGGAGCAATAGTAAAAATACAGTTATCATAGGAAATACTAGGCAAAATTTGAATCAATACAAAAATGTAAGTTACTAGAGTTATGTTAACCAAATACATAGATTCAAAGAAATGCCACCAATAAATTACAATTTCCTCCTTCACTTTAAAAACTTAAACTTATCTTTTATTGACCTTATTTTTGTATCAGCTTCCTTTCCAAATATATTTCTTCCCACGTTAAGTACCCAATGAACTATTTTTAACAAAGTGAACCAAGAAAGATAAGAAAAGCAACATAAGAAAGTCAACAAACATATCAATCATGTCTGGAAAGCTCTGCAAAGAATAGAGTTTCTTTTACTTCTAAAAAATCACTACTGTTCCTACATTTTGGGTACTTCACATTTATTTTCACCAAAATTATGCTTTCACTGGTACTTAAGGAAGTATTAGTGAGGAAATCCTCACTGCCAAAACAAATGAACAGATTCTCTACAATTTATAGTTTTAAAGAATTGCTGGGGGATAATGAGAGTTAGATGACTTGCCCAAGGTCACACAGCCAGCATGTACCACTAGTGGAACTTGGATCCATTTCCTTTTGACTCTTAAGAAGGTTCTCTATCCACTGTCAATTTGCTTTTGCAGAATTATTCAACATAATGGACATTTTCCCATATTACTATGTATACTTAACTTGAGAGGCACATTCTTTTAAAGAAGAGGTTCTTACCTTGGGGTACAAATTTTTAAATAATTATTTTGATAACTGTTTCAATATAACTGATTTTCTTTGTAATCCTATGTATTTATGCATTTAAGATTATCATGAGAAAGCATTTATAGATTTTGTCAGGTGGTTAAAAGGGTACATGATATAATAAGGGTTAAGATCTTCTGCTTTTGAACTAGATGTTGGCCCAAATTTCATAACTGAGGAGAATAAAATAAATTTCACTTGACTCATTTAAAACTGTGATCATTTATACTAAAATAGATGATGAGATTCAGGGATATCTAATTCAGAATATTTCTTTTATGGTTTGTAATTTGGCAGACAGATAGGCAGACAGACAGGCAGGCCCAACTACTAAAATCTTCTAGGGCAAATAAGTAGTGAGAAAGGAGTTGTTTACTCTGTGTTTCCTGGGGGAACGAGAAATCCTTTCTTCAAAGATAACTGACTTCATTTTGAACTGCATTGTATAGCATTTATTGTATCACTTGAAACAATGTAAACAAAGGCATTTAAACCAGTTTTATAGCAACTCAATCTAGAAATGTGAGACCATAATTTTATCAATATAGTAAACATTTACATATATTTTTGATTCTCTGTAACCATGCTCTAAAAAAGGAATTTGACATTTAGCTAGTTTTAACATCCTAAAAGCACAGATGATATACTGCCTATATGTGCTGCCTATATTTTTTTTTGTAGAACGGCACACTGAATACATATGCTTTTAGTTACACAACAGGCTTATTTATGGTGCTTCCTGTTTTTCAAAGGTCAACATATCCCAAAACATAAGTTTAAAGAGTACAAAATGCAGGTTGTCAAGTTCCAAAATACATTTTCAAGTTCTATCAGCACAGCATTGCAGTTTCCTGAAACTTTATCGTATGGTTTATTTTATTGTCTAAGATTTTCTGATTTTGTCAGTGTGCCAGTAAGGCAAAATGGGCTTGGTTTAACGGGTGCCCTTGAGGAGTTTGGTTTTTGTTTACGGTGAAAGTACTTTCACCTGTTAAATGCTAAGCCCCAGGCCCAAAGCCCTATCAGGTGTGAAACCTGTGTGGGCGTAGATTAAAGACTTAAAAGGGGCCAATTT
>JAQQSZ010011452.1:0-12249 GCA_028646595.1 Phalanger gymnotis | reverse complement strand
GCCAGTCACTGCTTCCCAGCCACCATCTTGGCTCCGCCCCCCCATCTACCATTTTCTTTATGAATTCTGTTAACCACAAAGTTTTTCCATGTTTGGGGGAACTTACTGAAATTACAATTGGGAGGAGAAAATTGAGGAAGGAACTTCCCCCGAGAAGGGAGAAAGATATATTTAACAGCAGCATGTTTCATTAGAGCACTGTCACTGTCTGGAGGTTGGAAACAAAAATATAATTGAAAATTACAAATTCTTTAGTAATTATGTGTCATAGTATAAAATAAAAGGGTTGGTACTCTCCTTCCTTTTTTGTCCTAAACAGAAAGGCTAGAGACTTGTTAACCATCCACTGCCCATTTCCACCCATCTCCTCACGGTTTGTGTGGTCAGACTAAGCAGAAACAAATAAAATAAAACAAAACCACTGCAGGTCCCATATCAATTGGGCTATTTTGGGGTTTCTAATGTTACATCAAAAAGACTCATAAATTTTCCCTTAATTATATGTGTGTATACATATACATACACACACATACATATACAAAAATACAATGTATGTATGCATATATGCATACATATATGTATACATACATGTGTGCATATATGTATAACAGGGAGTGTTCTAGAACAGAGTTGCCCTGCCACGTGCTCAGGCCATTCACATATAGATAAAAGAAAATATACATGACTGAGTCAGCCATGGATATTTGTGAGATATAAACCAGGAAAAAGAAAAAAAAATGACACACTACCGAACATATAACAATAATCTCAGAAAGAGTGGAGGCTCGGGAAAGTAAGGGTAATTCAAATTCCACATTCCCAACAAGGCATTCTAATCAGACTGGACTTTCAACTACATCAGTGAGACATTGCAATCAGTTTCAGCCTTCTCTGTGTCTATCTAATTCCACCCATTGACTAATCTTCTTTCCTTGGGACCGCAAGAAATCACATCCATCCTCTGTTACCTATACGACATTGTTTCTGGTTACTTCTCTGATATATTTATTATTGTTTCTATTTTACAGAAGAGAAAATGACCTACAATGGAAGGGGGGAGAGGTGGTAGAGAATAAAGCTTGCTTCTCCTTTTAGCTCCCTTTTTTCCATCTTCTCCCCAGTCTCTATGGATTCAATTCTATTTTTTATATCTGGAAATAATTATTTGCATAGGGTAATGAGCAAAAACTCAAAATCCCAGAAGTCTATAAGGATCTAGGCTATTTACAGTGAACCTTGCCTCTCCTTTGAAAGTTTTTCAAGAGAACTGTTACAAAAGTTGTATCCAATTTCCAGGATAGACAGATTATTTATACTGGGTAATCTACCTAGGCAAGGAGTCTGTGATCAGGGGATTTCAAACAGAAATGACAGTAAGTACTCAACACTCCATCCCATTCCTAATACTAGCAATTGTCAGGGGTTATCATTGGTTAACGGAACTAGAAAAGGCTGGATGGAAAATAATAGTTGTCTCCAGTCATAAAAGGTCTATCAGGCAGAAGGAGAATAATTCTTTGCCTGACCCCAAAGGATGGAACTAGGAACAAAGGATAGAATCAATCAGTCACTGAGTTGAGAATTTATGAGGTACAAACTAATTTCCATTTACTATGCTAGGTACAGAGAATATAGTCAGTCAAAAGCATGTTTTAAGCACTGTACTGGCAAGCAAAGTGGGACTTTTTGCTGTTTTTTTTTCCCTTTTGGAGTACTTCTCAGCTCTAAGACAATCAAGTTCCTTTGATTGAGTCTTGCCTTTGTTTGAATCAAGAGTCTTTGATTAAATCAAGAGTCTTTGAGGACCTGCTTAAGTCACAAAAAAGTCTAAGTAACATGAATTTGAGTCACATGGTTGGATGTCCTCTGACCCTGAAGAAGTATATATGAGTGTGTGTGTGTGTGTGTGTGCGTGTGTGTGTGTGTGTATACATGTATTCAAAAGGATTGACGTTTCCTTTAAAAGTCAGGAATTTAGCTGAGACATGAAAGAAGTCAAGAAAATCAGGAAGAATAAAATACACAAATTTATATACACAAAATTTCATATATAAAAGTTATATATACAATTTTATATATACAAAATATACTTCGAAATAGAGAAGTCACAGATGAGGATACTCACTACCAATAGAGGTCAGCACTTCCTCCACAAAAGGAAGTGTAATAGAGAGCTGCCTAGAGTACCAATAGATTGTGAATAGCCCAGGTCATATAGCTATCATGTCAGTGGCTGGACCTAAACCGAGATCTTCCTGGATTGGTTATCCACAATATTGCATGAGAAGATAAATAATGGGTGCTACTTAAGTACTTTATGATGGCTTTATTTATTTGTACATATAATGATGTGCTTGTGATGTTGAAGAGGGTAGGACAGATAGAATCTATGAATCTATTTTTTATCCTGAACATTTTTCTTTAGGAGAACCTACAGAAGCAACACCTCTCTAGCCCCCCTTATGACTCACAGTGTGAAACTGAAATTCATCTTGGCCATGATTAATAGCCAGCTGACAGTTTTAGGTGCTTACTGGCATTTCACAAGTAAGTTGAACTCATTGAACAGAATTGATGGCAAAGGAGTGACTTCATACACCTAAGGAGAACTAGAAAATGATAGTCAATCTTCTTAGATTTCAAGAAATTTGCTGCAAGGCAGTATCTATATCAACTGGTGTCAATTCTGATCCATTATCAAGCAATGTCGGTGCAAGTCTATTCTTCCTGCAATAGTTTTTGAAGGAAATAACTCCTACTATGGCGTTAAGTCCATAGCCTGGTTACTTCTGTCGGATAGTCATAAAAAATTCACCATTCCCTGTCCTCAGTACCTTAATTCAAGGATTCATTCAAGTTATACATTAACAACTCAAAACAAGCAACCAGAACAGAGGCAAATGATATCTATTCCTACTTCCTACTGCATTAGAGAAGAAAACTCTATTGGTCCAATGAAAACACTTGTTTATGACTTTTAGAACAGTCATCTTCCTGCTACTCTGTTTCTTACCATTAAAGGATGGAATATGCTTCTGAAATCTGAGCAAATTGAAGAATTAAAATAAGACATAAAGTTACCAGATTAAAAAATATTTCCATCTGAAATATTCAATTAATCTATAAGTCTAAAAGTCATAGGCTTCTCTTTTTATGCCTCTCTATACCTGTGGAACCTCAAAGGGCAAATAAGAGTGAAAGAAGCATTTAAAATATTCCAATGAAGGAATATCCATGACCTCTAACACTTTAAACTTCTTTCCAATGTCTTTTGTGGTGTTAAGCATAAGAAGCAATTAGTTTACTTCTTTTGACCTAGCCTAGAAAGCTATACCTACTTGGAGATTTTCAGTGTGGTCTTTATTATAATAGGAAAACCATGGAATCACACAAGGCATAACATCTTGTTGGTTTCACTTGATTATGAAATCATCATCTTTTCAAACACCTACATAAAAGGCACAATGGAAGAGGAAGGGAGGACAGCACCCTCTCTGAAGGGTGATTCATCAGATCCTCTTTAGTGTCAGATATTATTACCACTTTCAACAGTTTTAGATGCTGCATTATAAAAGTGATTGTTCATAAATTCAAATTAATAGACTGTTCCTTCCTATTTCAGTAAGGAAAAAAATCAGTTGTATGATTCAGAAATACTCAAAAAGTTAAATTCCCTCCTCCACCCCAAAAAAATGTATTATCATAAAGCCCACAAATGACTACTTTCTTAGTCTGTATTTGAATCCAAAAGTATGGAGAAAGAAGAAAGACAAAATAAATTCAGAAGAGAATAAAGGACCCTATAAGATTACTCTGGTAGAGTGAACAGAAAAATTCTACTTTACTGGTCACCTTCTTCTCAGAATACACATATTATTTATTGACTTATGAGTGTCCTAATCATGCTTCCCTTCATACATTAGGGAAAGATAATATAAGATTCCCTCACTGTATTTTATCCTATTTGTGGATCATGAATGTCCGTCTAATATTTATTAGGTATTTTGAGTCTGGTACTAGGGAAATCCTGAAGAGAATCAACTGCTAGTCTTTATTTCCAAACATGGCATTGGGAGTAGAATCTCATCTAATGGGTGAATAGTGTTTCAGTAAATAAGGAAGTCCTAAATGAGTTTCATTTGAGAAAGAAACTTCATATAAATGAGAAAAAGTGGCCTTTTTTTTAGCCAGACCACACATTTATCTTTTTTGATTGAAATTGATTGTCTCTTTCCTGTAGTGGATGAAAGTTGTATTTTGATTCTATAGTGAAAGTAGTTATTTCTGCTACTTCATTCATGTCTCCTTTATCGATATTGGTCTGTGAGTGCATGGAGATGAAATCAGTCATCTAAAGTTCTTTAGGCAGGTATTTATATTCTGAATTACACTGGCAAAGGAATCTTTAAATGGTTTGTCAATTGTCCTTTGTCATATTCAGTCATATTGATTGGCCACAAAACAAAGCTAATTTTCCTTTTTCACAATGTCTTATTAAAATGTATTGACAAAACATATAGAATTTGATTTGTCAAATTAACACACAATGGAGTTCTATGTTTTGAAGAATAAAGTGCCCTATTTTCTGATCTTATTCCTCTTATCCCTACCTAACAGGTAAGCATAAGATAGATAGATAGATAGATAGATAGATAGATAGATAGATAGAGATGTAGATAAAGATATGGATAAAATCTTTATATTTTTAATTTACTTCCTTGGTGGGGGAAGAACAGATAAGGTAAAACTAAAGCTTTTCATGATAGGATCATATCCAGTTTTGATCTTATACCCATGGTGGAGACTTGAAAGGTATTAGGAAGTGTGTGTTTTTTTTTTAATATAAAGGGCTGCTAAATATTCAAAAGCCCCATTGGGTGCTTTGTGATGCCATGAATTATCTAATTTTTATCCAGAAAGAGCCTTTTGGCCACTATATTTTTGTGATTTACTCCTAAGCAATGCAGCTGAAAGAATATGTGACATAAATAACAGACATTTGAAACACCGTGGCAAATGAACTAGATCATTCAGTAAATGTTTGCCAAATATTTAGAAAGGAAGCGGTATGCAGAAAGAGCATGAATAGCTTCATTAAGAAGAGGTTATGTCAGATTAACCTCATTTTCTTTTTTAGCAGAATTGCTCAGTCAGAAAATAAAGAGAATGCTGTGGTGATAATTTACCCATTATTTATAACAAAAACTTTTAATAAAAAATATCTCATTCGGTTATTGTGACAAAGATTAACTCCAGAACATGATTTGGGAGATTAAATGAAACTACAATAATACAGATTCAGAACAGTTGGATGGCTGGACTTAGATAGTAGTTGCTAAATGCTTTTTGTTAGTAAGCCAGGATTTGGAGGAGCAAGAAGTAAATGCTAAACCCCTATGTAGTTGAAGAATTTTATCAATAACTTGGTTAAAGACAAAGATGACATGATGAAAATTACAAATGGCACAAAGCTTGGAGGGATAACTAAGATCTTGAAAGGCTAGAGCATTAAGCTGAATCTAATAAAATCAAAGTCAACAGGGAATAATGTGAAGTATTGCACTTACAAATCCTTGAAATTCATTTTCACATAATAAGATAGGGGAGAAATGACTTGAAGATCTGAGGTGGGGTAGTTAAGTGCATTTTGAGCTTAAAATAATTTTTAAAAGTAATAAAATATTGGGTTTATTGAGAGAGGAATAATAATTAACAATTACAATAATAGCAATAGCAGAGCTAGTAATAATTCTAATAATACTACTTCTACTACTACTGATAATAATAATAATAATAATAATTAACATTTATATAATACTTGCTATATGCCAAGCATTGTGCAGAGTGCTTTATGATTATATATCATTTGATCCTCATGATAACTCTGGGAGATAGATGGTATTATTATCCTCTTTTATAGGCATGGAAACTGAGGCAAATAGCAGTTAAGTGACTTGCCCAAGGTCACTCAACTAGTAAATGAAGTTGAATCTGATTTGAATTTGGATATTCTTAATAGGAGGTCTGGCACTCAATCTGCTGTGCCAACTAGCTGCCCCACTTCTATAAACAGGAAGATTATAGTCTCACTCCTCAGCTTATTGTGTTGGTAAACAAAATGGGCTCTTAGCACTCAGTTCAACCAAGTGCCTTTGAAGAGTTTGGCCTTTGTTTCCTTGATTAGATTTGGGAATCCTTGGAGTCCTGCTTGCCTCAGGGGAGGGCCTAGTTTACACATAAATTTGAGTAACATGTTGAGACATCAGAGGCTTTTAGAGCATGTTTAAGTAGCCTCTTTGTGACAATTTCAGGTCATGTGGGTGAGTCGCATGTGTGACTCACCCATGACCCTGAAAAAGATATAAAACCAAGGGTTGGCTTTCTCTTTTTTGGAGCTCTTACCCACAGCCATGGTGGCATGAGTGACTCTGGGCCAGCCCTTGTTATGAGCTCCTGGGCTGAACCTAGATGTTGGTAACTATGAATTGTGTTGGGTCTGTCTGTCGATGTTTATAATTTGTTTGTATTTGCTCCAAAGTTCAGGGTGCTGGCTTTTTCCCCTGAACTAAGTGAATGATGTCTGTATGCTGGATTAAAGTAACCTTGGCAACTCCTTAATGTTGTTTTCCTTTGTGAAGCAGATCAAAAGAACATGGGCTTTTGCAGTGTGGTGCTGGCATGCTTGTTATTGGACTTGTGTTGGTCTTTTGCCCCCACAACAGCTGCTGTCTGGATTGTTGAAACACTTATCAATGTCTTCCTTAAACATTGGTGCCCAGACCTCATTTGAAATATTGTGTTCAGTTCTGAGCACCATAATTTAAGGACATCTAACAGTTATTTGGTGTCCAGAGGACCATAATCAAGGTGCTAATTCCTTGTCATGTGGAGATCAGTTGAAAGATATTTAGCCAGAAGGTGGTAAAGAAGGTTCAGGGGAGATAATATAGCTCTATTCAAGTATTTGAAGGGCCTTCATTTGAAGGAAGGAGAAAAAGATCAGGAACACTGGAAGGAAAGTGAATAACACCAATTTAGGCTTAATTTAAAAAAAATCCTTTCTACTCATTAGAGCTTTACAAATGTGGAATTGTCTTGAGAGGTTGCATTTCCTTGGAAATTTTAAAATAGAGCCAAGATGACCAATTGGTGGGTATTCTAGAATGGGTGTGTGTGTGTGTGTGTGTGTGTGTGTGTGTGTGTGTGTGTGTAAGATTAAACAAAATAAAGTTGCTTGGAATTCTCCAATTTCTATAATTTCGTGAAACATATAATGTTTTCCAGTTCCATAAGGAAAACTATAGTCAAAAAAAATTGAGCAGCTAGCAAATGAAATAAAATCAAGTTTTTTTTTTCTTTTTCATTCTTTTCTCTATTTGTGTCCCTTAATTTCTCACATCACCCCACCTCTACACAGAATTCTTTCGGGACCAAAGGCCCCTGATAACTTTGGTACCACTCCTTCCCCTGTATATGATGTAGTTTTACTTGTAAAATTATATTTTGGATTGATTCATTATTAGACAAATTCATACACCTCCCCCTCATAAATTTACACATATATGTGTAAATGTATACACACAAATACATACATGCATACATGCATTCATACATATATGTATGCATGTGTAGAGGTATGCATGGAAATAAACATGTTTACTCTGAGAAACAAATTACAATCTAGTTTGAACATCTCTAAAATTTCCATTTCACTCCTTATTTTTGTAGGAGAAATTATAGGAATTCTCATTTGGCAAATGACAAGGAAGAAAAAACATCTAAAGAAAGGAATCAAATAGGAAACATATATTTGCTTTGTAATCATCGGCTTGGTAATGGAATTTATTGGGCTGAAGAAACCAGTTAAAGCAACTATGTTATTTGCAGATTTCAAAGGGTTTATCCAATTTGGAGAAATATGTCCATAGAGAAGGTGGTAGTTCACTGGCCACTTAAGAAGATTATTGCAGAGGACACTTTCAGAGATGGATGATATCAATATCATGGGAGAGAAAGCAGTTTTCATATACTATGACATGTTAGGACCCTCTAAAAGTACAATATTGTTACTCTCTGGCCTGAGACAACAAGATAGTTATGCAATTATCTATCTATGTATCTATGTAACTATCGACATATACATATGAGTGAATACATATACATATAGCCTCAAAAATGCATAGTAGGATATATACATGTACATATATGTGTATAATATTCTTTTTTTCAGCAATCAGAAAAAGTGGTGTTTTTTCTATTGGACTAATACAGTTTTATTAACTCTTATTTTTACACCAGAGTCATTTCCAAATATATACCTTCTCTGACCAGAAAGCTATCCTATAGAAAAGAAATTTTAAAAAGAAGCTGGGGGAAATGGTTCAGTAGAGTTATATCAAAATATCAAATATGCCCAAGACTTTATGCAATATTTCCAAGCCATAGTTCCCCAACGCTGCAAAGATGTGACGGAGTTGAAGGGGGTTAAGCTCAATTATTATAATTGCATAGTTTCTTATTCATTCATTTTCTATTTTTTGCTGTAGTATATATATATATATATATATGTATATATATATATATACATATATGTGTGTGTATGTGTGTATGTGTGTGTGTGTATAAACACACACAAATGAGAATTCCTATAATTTCTCCTACAAAAGTAAGGAGTGAAATGGAAATTTTAGAAATGTTCAAACTCTACTTACATGTGTATTCCCCCAGTTCTGCTTATTTGGTTCTACATCAGTCCTTGAAAGTGTTCCTATGGATATAAGAGATAGGGAGAGGTGGAGCCACGATGGAGGAATAGAGAAATACTTAGCCATTGTTTTTCCAAATTCCCCCTCCAATCAACTTTAAAATAATACCTCAAATAAAATTCTTGAATGGCAGAACATAAACAGCATCACAAAGATAATACACTATGACCAGTTGGGATTTATAGCAGGAATGCAGGGATGGTTCAATATTAAGAAAACTATTGGTATATTTGACCATATAAATAATAAAAACAATAAAATTCCTATGACTATCTCAAAACATGCAGAACAAGCTTTTTTAGCAATTGGGAATAAGTGACTTGCCCAAGATGACACAGCTACAGAAAAAGCTTTTGACAAAATGCAAAACTTGTTCCTATTAAAAACACTAGAAAGCATAGGGATAAATGGGGCACTTCTTAAAATTATAAGTCATAAAAACAATAAGTAGCCACTATCTGTAATGGGAATAAACTTTTCAATAAGATCAGGCATGAATTATCATCATTATTATTCAATATTATCCTAGAAAGTCTAGTCATATCAATAAGAGAAGAAAAAAATCAAAGGAATTAGAATAGGCAGTAAGGGAATAAAACTCCCACTCTTTGCAGATGACATGATGGTATACTTAAATAATCAACAAAAATTTAATCCAAATAATTAACAACTTTAGCAAAATTGTTGGATATGAAATAAACCCACATAATTTATCAGCATTTCTACACATTACCAAGAAAGTCCAGCTGCAACAGATAGAAAGATAAATTCAATTTAAAATCACTGCAGACAACATAAAATATTTGGGAGTCTAACTGCCAAAACAGAAGCAGGAATTATGTGAACAAAATTACAAAACATTCCCAAATAAAGTCAGATTTAAAGAGAAATATCCACTGCTTATGGGTAGGCTGAGCCAATAGAACACTAATGACATTTCTACTATGGCACTTCATCAGTGCCATACCATTCAAATTACGATGAACATTTTATAGAGCTAGGGAAAATAATTAAAATTCATCTAGAAGAACATAATGTCAAGAATATCAATGTAATCAATAAAAAAAATAAATGTGAAGGAAGAAAGTTTAGCAGGACAAGATCTCAAACTTTATTACCAGTCCATCATCATCAGAACAATATGGTACTGGCTAAGAAACAGTATTAGATCAATGAAATATGTTAGGTACAAGATATAAAAAGGAAATGGACATAGTAAACTCATGTTTGATAAATACACAAAGGCCAGTTTTGGAGACAAGATCTCACCGTTTGACAAAAAAAGAATGGAAAACTGCAAAGCAGTTTGACAGAAATTAGGTTTAGACCAACAGCTCACATCATCTACTAAGATAAGCTCAATATGGATACATGATTAGGACAAAAAAGCATGATATCTGAAGTAAATTAGGAGAGCATAGACTACATTACCTATCAGATTTATGGGTAATGGAAGAATTTATGATCAAACAAGAGATAGAGAACATTATGAAATTTAAAATGGATAATTTTGATTACATCACATTACAAAGGCTTTGCACAAACAATACCAGTGCAGCAAAGATTAGAAGGGAATCAGGAAACTGGGGGAAATAATTTTACAATAGATTTCTCTAATAAAGGCTCCATTTCTCAAATATGCAGAGAACTGAATCAAATTTAAAAGAGTACAGGTCATTCCACAATTGATAAATGGTCAAAGGATATGAATAGCAAGTTTTCAGAAGAAAAAAAAATTAAAGGTGTTTATTTATAGTTATATGAAAAAATGCTCTAAGTCCTTATTAAATAGAGAAATTCAAATTAAAACAACGATAATGTGTGACCATACGTCTCATCAGATTGTCTAAAAGAAAAATGATAATTCTTGGTGGGGGGGTGGAATGTGGAAAGTTTGGGACATTAATGCACTGTTGGTGGAGTGGCAAACTGATCCAACCATTTTAGAGAGCAATTTGGAACTATGCCCAAAAGACTATAAAACTGTACGTACAATTTGACTCAACAATACCACTACTAAATTTCTTCCCCCAAAAGATCAAAGAAAAAAGAAAATGATTCATATGTACAAAAATGTTTCTAGCAACTCTCTTTGTGATGGGAATGAATTAGAAATTGAGAGATTGCCCATCAATTGGGGAATGGCTGAACAAGTTGTGGCATATGATTGTGACAGAAGCAGGATGCTCTCAGAAAAATCCTGGAAAGATTTATATGAACTGACACAAAGTGAAATGAATAGAACCAAGACAACTTTGTATACAGTAACAGCAACATTATAAAATGAACAACTGTGAATGACTTAGCTAATGTCAGCAATACAATAACCCAAAACAATACCAAAGGATTCATGGTGAAAAATGCTATCCTCCTCCAGAGAAAGAGCTGACAGAGTCTAAATACAGACTAAAGCATACATTTTTTACATTCTTTATTATTATTGATCGTTGGGTTTTTTTTGGTGGGGAGAGGAATCTGTGTTTTCTTTTGCAACATGGATAATATAGAAATTTTTGCATGCCTGAATTCCTCATCTATATCAAATTGCTTGCTTTCTCATGGAGGGCAGGAGGAAGAAATTTGGAACTCAAAATGTTAAAAAAATGAATGTTTTTTTATGATTAATTGATAAAAAAATCAAATGTAAAAAGAGTGTTCCCATGCTTCTCTGAATTTTTACTCTAATAAATTCTTAATCATTCCCCCCTTTCCTCCATTTTTAAGACTTTACACTATTTAGTAATAGTCTTATTGTATCTCTTAATATACACTAAGTATCATGCCAATTAGCTACATAGGAAAGACCAATAGCTTAAAATGAAGTACCAAGAGCAGGTAGCAGATCCTACTAAATGCCAAATTGAAATTGTTGAGAGAATAAAATCGCAACTAAAAAGATAAATCATGTTTTACTATATCAGTAGTCTACCATTTATAGAAATACTCAATATATTAAAAACTGTATTCCAACAATGGTGCACATGTTCCAACAATAAGTAAAACATGCCCCAATAATAAATAAAATTATTATAATAGAACATGATATCTTTCAAAAACAGTACTCACAGACCTAGTTAATAGCACTCCTTATATTTATAGAAAGGACATATAAGCAAGTTGTCTACAAAATAGTTACCTAAGCATTTCTCAGAGGATTGCGTCACAGATTCTCACAATGAAAATAAGATTTGATGTATTTGAAAGGAATTTGGAACCTCATTGACCCCATTATACCCAACTCTCATTTTAACTCTCTCAATTTCTGTTCTGCATAACAATCCTCTGGAGAGCAAAGCTGAATGAGGGGAAAGTTGATGTCTTCTAACATTTTTCTATTTGTTGTGGAAATGGAACCTCATTGAGGAATACACTGATCTGCCAAGGGTCTCAAATTCATAATTAATATTATTAACAAGCATCTTATAATTAGAAACAAAAGATTAATAACTATGAAACAAACATGAATTGTACAATAAAAAAAAAA
>JAQQSZ010011451.1:0-12249 GCA_028646595.1 Phalanger gymnotis | reverse complement strand
TCTCCTCACCTCCCCGCCTCCCCCAACCTGACTTTCAGGCCAGCACCACTGCTAGCAGATTTCATTTTTCCCTGCAAGGGACACCAAGCTGAGGCTTTTGGCCTTGACATATGAGAAGCTTGTTATAATATTACAGTTTTTCTAAATTAAATATTAGGAAAAATTAAACCAGAGAGTGGGGCATAATGCAATGGAAACTATTTCTGCCCCAAACACTGGGCCCATGCTACAGGCTGGAATCATAGAACGATGCTGTAAACATGCAGGGAATTAAAAAAAAAAAACCCTACAATATTCAAGTTTTAAGGCTTATGGCTAAAAGTGGTTTAATGTTTCATGCCCAATAATAGATTACTCCTATCACATTTCTAACCTTTATTTCTCCTGGCTTTGAAGTCCAGCCATATAAAGGTTGTTTGGAGAGCCACACTGAAAGTTAAAGCAAATATTACTTAGGGTGATTCATACCAGCAAGAATTTGCAATGAAGGCAGAGGGTTGGTAGGGGTGTGTGTGTGTGTGTGTGTGTGTGTGTGTGTGTGTGTGTGTATGTTTGTCTGAATCAAAGGAAATGAAATGTTTGTAATATTTGGGGCTTGATAAATTTATTAAAACATTTTAGAGGCTGGACTCAAAGCTCAGCTGACATAAACAGACTGACTGGAAACAGATTATTTTATCCTCTGCGGGGGAGATAAAATTTAGGGGGTGGGGGGAATTCCCTAGATTTCAAAATTGCCAGAGAAATACTTAATTAACTGAATACATTACAGAGGGCTGTAACATTGTTTTTTTTTAAAAGGGTAGGGGGAGATTGGCTGTCTTTTTTCCTCTTCTTACAGATTAGCTTCCGAGAATGAGCAATCTTTCTCTTCTTTCTTTCTTTCTTTCTTTCTTTCTTTCTTTCTTTCTTTCTTTCTTTCTTTCTTTCTTTCTTTCTTTCTTTCTTTCTTTCTTTCTTTCTTTCTTTCTTTCTTTCTTTCTCTCTCTTTCCTTCCTTTCTTTTTTACCTTTCAGAGCCTGGCCTAGCAAAATATTTTGCAGACTTGCATAAAACAAATTATTAATTTGTTTCCAGTTGCTCTGACACTGGCAGGAATTCTACATGAGGAATGTAAGCAAGCTATCTTTGTTTTTGAGATATAATTAATCTGGCAGTTAAAATTCTTTGGAAACATTTTGATGACTTATCTAGAAAAGTAGCTTTGCATTTTCTTTCTTTCTTTCTCTCCCTCTCCCCCCCTCCCCCACCTCCTTTTCAAAGAACACACAGCCTTGTATGCTGGGGGGAAGATAAAAGATCTCCGAGGTGTTTGTACTAAGCGATAGTATTCATTTAGAGATCATAACTTAACCCCACCCTAGCAATTATGGGGGAAACACACACACACACACACACACACATCTCTCCATATTGCTTTCTAAGACCGAAAGAAACCCAAAAAGCACATTACTGTGGGTCTAATAGACGGCAAGCTGTTTTATGAGAGTCAGCTGAATCCTGCTTTGCATAAAAAAAGAGAGAAAGAGAGGGAGAGGGAGAGGGAGGGAGAGAGAACCAGGCTTGTGATCAGGCACACATTTACATTAATAGGACTTTGACAAAGTAAAATAAAATCACATTCAGATGATGTAAGGAGATAAGACAATGACATCTCTGTGAGATAGTGCTGGCCCAACTAATTGTAGGCATGTCCCTGCTGGAAAAGAACATATTTTTAGACCTGGTCCATGTGTCTTGCGATGCCTGGGGGGCCAGGAAGCAAGCCTGCTCTTCGGTATTTCGAGAATCCAGGGCTCTGGGTTTGTGTATCTCGAAGGTAGACTGGCCCATAAATGACAATTCCACTTTGAACCCTCCAAACGCTCTGTGCTGCAACCCTGCACCCCCCACCCCCAACCCTCTACTGTAATCACGCTGATGATTGTAGGGGACTTTCCAATATCAAGCCCCGCTGCTGAAAACAAGGTTTTACATTACATGGTAATTTAGGAATGCATGTAAAGCCAAGCGGTCCCTAGAATCGGAGCCCAGGACAAACTTCATGGTTTTTTTAGAGCAAAATATAACCACAGATGTCTTGCGATTTGTGGCAGCTGCGTTTCCCTTTTGGGGGGCTCCAGTGAAATATCTGGGAGGATGCGAGTTGTTGTTTTTGTTGTGTTTAATGACCTTATCTTGAAATCTTTGATGTCGCTCCTTTTAGTTTAGTCGTTAAAAGAAAGGCAGTGATAGATGACGATAACGTCGTCCATTTTATGACCAATCACTTCTTGGCAGGGGCCATATTTCTTCTGTAGTGAAACTTTAATATTCCTTTGGCCTTGCCTAGCTCTTTTTTTTTTCTTTCTGAAGCTGGGCCTCTGCTAACTACTTATTAAGTATTACAAAACAGCTATTATAGCAAACTTAACACTTTGATTTAGCACCTGACAAAACGAAGAATATTTGCTCCATTTCTTCAAGTTCCTTCAGGAGTTTCAGGAAAACTTGTAAAGGCATTTCCCCAAAACCATGCCTGGGAGAGGGCTTGGGGAAAACCTGTCTAACCTGGAGGCCCAATGGGAAAAGATGGGCGCTTCTGCCAAGGCTCAGAGGCCTCAGCTCTTTTTGGCTTGGCTCTGTCTGGTGGACAACGGGAGTTCCAGAAAGATGATCACTTTCACTCTAGAGCTGTGCTTTTCCTTGCTTATTGGTCTTGAAATTGCAACAATAAACACCAGGTGTCTCCACTTAGCTGAGCTAAGGCTTCTGAGCAAGGCTACTGAAGAAGGAAAAGTTGAAGCCACCTTGGCCTTTGGCCCCTTGGTTAGCTTGACCAGCCTCTGCCCTGCCTCATTATCTGAGTGGGAAGGGGCGTTGGGCCACTGCAACTGATGTTGGGGGCAGAAGATAATTAAATAACTTGGGACGCTGGCTTTATCTCAACTCTGATCTGGTCAATCCAGTGAGGAAATGTTATTCTTAATTGGAAGCCCCAGTGAATGTCAGAGTATGTGGGGGGGAAACAGGGATGGCCAAGGAAGGAGAGCCTGTCTGTGGGAAGACTGAAGTCTAAACGATGTCTTTTCATTTGCTCTAGTGATGGGAGGGTTAGAAACCAACGTCTGTTGGATCTAGGCCTGATGCACCTGGGGGAAAGTCAATCTTGGAAGGGCTTTTTGGAGAGGGTCTGCTTTCAGAAATGATGGGCAATGGACAATGCCCTCTTTCCTACTCACTTGCTGATGTATTTTTTGATGGAGTTCTTTTTTGTTGTTGTTGTCGAGTCATTTTAGTTGTGTCCAACTCCTCATGACCCCATTTTGGGTTTTTTTTTGGCAGATAGTGGAGTGGTTTGCCATTCCTTCTCCAGCTCATTGTACAGATGAGGAAACAGAGGCAAACAGGGTGAAGTGACTTGTCTGGGGTCACACAGCCAATAAGTGTCTGAGGCCATATTTGAACTCAGGAAGATGAGTTTTCCTGATTCCAAGCCCAGCGCTCTATCCACTGTATCTATCCACTCTATCTGCCCCCTGTGCCCCCCCCCCCCTCCCAGCCATTGTAGAAATGAGGAAACCCATATGGAAGCTCAGAGACTAAAAGTGCCCAAGGTCACACAGCTCGTCAGTAGTGGAAGTGGAATCTGAACTCAGGTCTCCTGACTGTAAATACAGCCCTTTTTCTACTTTATGGTGGTGCCTCTGCTATGAGATCTTATACTTTACCCAACTTCTTCCCTTTTGATTAAGCCTTTGAGTCCTGTTGGATGTTTATACGGTCGTAAAGGTGAACGTTCCATGTTGTTATTAGTCTTCAATACCTTAAGATGGATTCATCGAGTCAGTGGTTGGATTATGCTATCGTAGACCCCAGGGGCTGGATTATGCTATCGTAGACCTCAGCGGTTGGATTAGGCTATCGTAGACCCCAGTGGTTGGATTATGCTATTGTAGACCCCAGAAGAGCCCTCAGAATTCTGTCTGGAACAATCCCTTCATTTTACATGTGGGGAAACAGGCCTTGAAAGGGGAAGTGGAAAGAGTGGTGTGAGGGTGCCATTTGAAGTCAAGGAGAGATGCTGTTTCCTGGAGCGTGTGTACTTCTGAGATTGGGTTTGGGAAACAAGGAGGTGACTGGCGATGAGTCTCAGTGAGTTGCTTGAGGCATTGGGAAGTTCAATGACTTATGCAGGGTCACACAGAAAGCAGGTGACAGAGGAGGGCCTAGAAGCCAGGTCCTGACTCTGAGTCTGGCACTCTCTCTGCTATGCCATGCTGCCTTTCTACACCTATATTATTCTACCATTTTATAGCTGAGGAAACTGAGAGTCTGAGAGCTGCCCAAGATCACAGAGCTAGTTAGTGACAGAATTTGGAACTGACCTGGTATCTTCCCACTCCTGGCTGGTCCAATCTCTTTCCTTACCACAGCATCACACCCACACTGGGACCTCAGCCACCACCTACCTCTTCATCTATCCTTGCACCAGTCCCATGCCTGCCCTTCTCGGTTCTTTTCTTCTCCGGGTCAAAGAAAACCTGCTAGCTGTTTACCCTGCTCCGTTTGAGATGGGAAGTTTGTTCACCAAGACCTCTTGACCTCCCCAGCATCCCTAGGGAACGGGGGCTGTAAGCTAGGGGATGGGCAGCTGTGCCCGGGTGGCAGAAGCTTTTGCCCGCCTTCGGGCTTTCCTTTGGCATATGACTCTTGAAGGGTTTTGTTTTCACATTGAAATTTTGCCAGATTCTTGGGGTTTGTGTTTCAGAGTCACAGAGCTCCATTCTGTTTCTTCTTACAAGTCCCCAGGGACCCATCAGTCCCCAAAGAAATTGCCTTACTGATACGATACCAACCCACTGGAGCCTTCTTCAAGCTTCTGGACAATACTGGCCTATTGCTAGCACTTTTAAAGGAATATTCCTTCAAATGGGCTGGAAAATGGCTAGAACTTCTAGTGAGGAAGTACAGGCACAAGATTTCTTTCTTTCAAATTTTAAAATAATCCAATTTTTTCAATTAACAAAAAAAAATCTATTTTCCCCCCTTTTCTACTTCCTCTGTCTCTCTTGGGAGAAAGAGGGAAAAAAAAAGATAGAAAAAACCTAGCCCTTGTAACAAATATGCAAAGTCAAGCAAAACAAATTCCTGTGTTGGCCAGGTCCCAAAAAATGTGTCTCTTTCTGTACTATGAGTCCATCATCTCTCTCTCTCAGGAAGTGGATAGCATGCTTCATTCCGACTCCCCTGGAATCGTGACTGATCATTGCATTGACCGCAGTGTCTGTCTTTTCTATTTAAATAAAATTTGCTTGATGTCTTTTGTTTTTTACATTATCATAGTTTCCCCCAGTATCCGTCCTTCTTGAAGAGAACAGTTTCATGCTTCAAATAGCATTTTTAAAGACAAGAAAAAGGAAAGTCAGCAGAAGTGATCAATACATCAAAAAAGCCTGGAAATGGGTGCAATTTGCAACACGTGTGGACCTCCCAACTCTGCAGAGGGGTTATCTTTTCATATACTTTCTTTCAAGTCATGCTTATTTTTAAAAAATAACTTTGCCACATTCCCCTTTAATTTTTTTTGGTGTGTGTATATGTGTGGTTGCTCTTTGCATTTACATTGTTGTAGTCACTGTGTATACTGTTTTCTTGGTTCTGCTCCCTTCACTTTGCATCAAGTTTTTCTGTATTCATTCCCTCGATGACAGTACAGTAATGTTCTAAGACCTTTATGTACCACAGTTTGTTTTGCCACTCCCCAATCGATGGACATTTACTTTGTTTTCAATGCTTTGTTATTATAAAAAGTTCTGTTATAGGTATTCTGGTGGGTATGGAGATTTTCTTGCATCAATGGCCTCCTTGGGGGTATCAGTTCAGTAACGGAATCTCTGGGTAAAAGGATATGAATTTTTGTCATTTTATTTGGATAATTTCTAATTGCCTTCTGTGATGGGCATATCAATTCATAGTTCCACCAAAAAAGCCACTAGTGTGTCTCTCTTCTCACAACTCCTCCGATTATTTGCATTGTTTGTCATCTTTGCCAATTGTTGGGGTGTGAGATGAAACCTCAGGATTGTTTGCATTTGCATTTTTATAATTGTTAGTGACTTGGAGAATTCTTTCACGTGGTTGTGAATATTTTGCAATTCTTTTGAAGATTATTTGTTCATTTGACCATTCACCTACTAGAGAATGGGTTTTGGTATTTTACATCTATATCCACAACATCTATATCTATATACATATCTATGTTTATGTCTGTATCTGTATCTAGAGCCATTATTTATATGTCTTGGACACCAAACCCTTATCAGAGAAATTTGATACAAAGAGTTTTCCATTATAGAGAGCACAACTTTGATGGGGTGGCCATGTTGTTCAAATGCCAAATGTATGTTTGCCTAAAAGACTATTTTATGGAATACTTATGCAATGCAAGCACTCATATGGGGGTCACAAAAAGTGACATAAGAACACTCTGAAGATCTCTCTGAAGAACTTTGGTATTGATTATGAGAAATGGGAGACACTGGCACAAGACTGTCCAGCATGGTATGCCCACATTAAAGAAGGTGCTGTGCTCTATGAGCAAAGCAGAATTGCAGTAGCTCTAAAGAGATGTGAGATACACAAATTTAGAGACATTTCATTCCCAAATGTTCATGTGGATTATTTGTATTTAACCTGCAGTAGCACCTTCTGAGCTTGTATTGATTTGATCAGCCACAGTCAGACACACTGTACATTGATCCCAACATCATGTTGTCATTTTGGTCCTCTTTGATTGCAAAGGACAGCAATATCCTCCGTGCATTAATTTTGACTGTGAAGAAGCCTTCCAGTTTCAAGTAAAGTTAACAGTTTTTTTCTTTTGTAATTACCTAGTTTTATAATTGTTTAGTTAAAAATAAATCTGGCACTCATAGCTGTGAGAAATATATGATCCATTGCTTGTCCTCTATATATTTTTAAGGCATGATATTTAACATTTAGGTCATAAATTAATTTAGAATGTATTGTGGAATATGGTATAAGGTGTTGGTCTAAATCTAGTTTCTGCTAGATTGCTTTCTAGCTTTTCCCAGTAGTTTTGAAAATCAAATAGGGAATTCTTTCCTAAGTAATTTATGTTTTCCACTTTATCAAATACTGTATCATTGAGATCCGTTGTTTCTGATTCTCTCTTGTCTAGTCTGTACCATTAATCTACCTCTATATTTTTTAACCAGTGCCAGATGGTTTTGATGATTGCTGCTTTAGGATATGGTTTGATGTCTGGAAGTGATATTGCCCCCTTGTCTCTATTTCTTTTCATTACTTCCCTTGGTATTCTAAAGCTTTTGTTTTATTGTTCTGTAAAGTATCCCTTTGATAATTTGATTGGTCTAACATTAAAATTGTGAATCAACCTTGCCCCTATGGTCATTTCTATTATATTGATGCAGCCAACAATGAGCACTGAATATTCCTCCATTTGTTTAAGTGGCTCTTTATTTCTTTAAAGATTATAATTAATCTCTACAATTTTTTTTGGGTATTCATTGGTAGATCGATCCCCAGATAATTTATGCATTTTGTAGTTACTTGGTATGGAGTTTCCTTTCTATTATTTCCTCTTAGATTTTGTTATTATTACATATAAACACAGTTCATTTTGGGGGGTTTATTTTGTAATTCGCCACTTTGCTGAAGCTATTAATTCTCTCAATGAGTATTTTTGCTTTCTCCTTAGAATTTTCCAGGTAAACTATCATGTCATCAGCAAATAGTTTTATTTCCTCTTTACATATTGTTGTGCCTTTAGTTCTTTCTCTTGTCTAATTGCTATTGCTAGCATAGAACTGTATCAAATAGTAGTGGGGATAATGGTCATCCTTACTTTATTCCACTATTTGATGAAAAAAGTTCTAGTGTATCCCTATTGCTCATGCTGCTTGCTTTTGGTTTTAGATAGGCACTTTTAATGATATTTTTAAAAAGACTTAACTATAATTATCCTTTGTAGGGTTTTTAGCATACATGAGTGTTGTACTTTGTCAAAGGCTTTTTCTGCATCTATTGAGATAATTATGTGGTTTAGTAATTTTAAAAATATGATTATGTTGATTGTTTTCCTAATGTAGAACCATATTACATCTCTGATATAAATACAACTTGGTCATTATGAATGATTTTTTGGATAAATCACTTTTAGTCTGCTGGGAATTGATGTAAAATTTTGAAGCAGTATTCATTAAAGATATCAGTCTATATTCTTCCGTGCTTTATCCTTTCCTGGTTTGAGTATTAGGACTATATTTGTCTTATTTAAGGATTCTGATAGGGTGCTTTTTTCTCTTCATTTTTATGGAGAATAATCTGTGTGCTATGAGTACTAATTATTCTCTAAAAGTTTGATAAAATTCTTTTGTGAATCTATCAGGACCAGAAGTTTCTGCCCCCTCACTCCCCACACTACCTTGGTAGGTCCTTTACAACTACTTTTATTTCCTTTTCTGTTATTTGTAATTCAGTTATTTGAGATCCCTACTTGGTCCTTTGTTAGTCTAAGTAAGTAAGTCAAGGTATTTTTCCATGTCTTTTGTTTTCTCAATTCTGTTAGCATATAACTGCACAGGCTCTCATCATGTTTTTTATTTCTTCTGATTTTGCTGTAATTTCACCTTGCTCATTTGCTATAATTTTCATTTGATTTCCTGCCCTCTTCTTTTTAATTTAATTAGCTATAGGTTGTCAATTTTATTAATTTTTCAAAGAACCAGCTTTTAGTTTTATTTATCATTTTTAATGCTTTTTTATTTCTAATTTATCTATTTTCTTCTAATTTTTAATATTTCTTCTTTTGCACTTATTTTAGGTTTTTAAAATTTGTTTTATTTCTAATTTTTAAAACACACATTCAGTTTGTTAATCATCTCTTTATCTATTTGCTGATGTATGTTTGTGGGTATATGAACTTTAGCTGCATCCTAGAAATTTTGGTATGTGGTTTTGTCATTATTGGTTTTTTTTTTACAAAATTATTAATTGTTTTTATGATTAGTTCTTTGATATACTCATTATTTAGGATTTCGTGAAGTCTTCATTTGTATCTGTTTCTTTTGTTTGTGGCTCCTGAACTGAGTCCTTTTTAAAGTTGTATTATGGTTTGTAAAAGATTTATAATTTCTGCCTTTTAATATTTGCCATATCTCTGTGCTGTAATACATGGTTATTTTTTTGTCAGAGCTCCATATGGTGCTGAAGAATATGTATATTCTTTAGTAGTATCATTTAAAATATGCCATAAATATTTTAATTCTAGTTTCTTCATCAATTTGTTTCATTTTATACTCTCCCTTTTGTTTATCTTCCTGTTAGACTTATCCAAAACAGAGAGTGACCTTGAAATATGCTGTAACTTTCTTGTATTAGTCTTTTAGCTCAGTTAATGTTTTCTGAGTTTAGATGCCAAGGCATTTGGAGCATATAAGTTTAATATTAGTATTGGTTTGTTGTCTATGGTTCTTTTCAGCATAATGTAGTTTGCTTGCTTACCTCTTTTTATGTTCTGAAATTTTTTCTTACATGTATGGAATGATTACAACTCCTGCTCTTTTGGATTCATCTGACATACAGTAAATTTTATTCCAGCCTTTCATTTTTATTCAGCGTGTGTCTTTGTTTTAAAAATGAGTTTCTTGTGAACAGCAGATTGTGGAGTTTTGTTTTCTTATCCAATCTTTCATTCTTTTTCATTTTTTTGGATGGTTTAATCCATTTGCATTTAAGGTCATGAAAGTTAAATTGATATTTTCTTCCTTTTGCCTTTAGTAATATTGTTTCCCAAATTAGAATCCCCCCTTCTTCTATAAATATGTCATTATGTCTCTTTAGTTACTTTAGCTTAAGATATTTTAAGGCAACTATATTCCCACTGGCACGTTTCTCCTCAGCTTCACACCCTGCCCCCCCCCCCACTTTTTAATCCCTTTTCCTAGTTTTGTGTGTTGTTTTCCCTGATTAAATTGCAAGCTCCATGAAGGCAGGGACTGCCTTATTATTATTATTACTGTATTTATATCCCAATGTTTAACATAGTACCTTGCACATAGTAGACACTTAATGTATGTTTATTAACTGACTGACTAATTTCATAGTTTTGGTTATAGAGTTTAGAGTTTTCCTTTTTATTTCTTGTTTTTATCTAGTTATTTAGTTTTATCTTTCCTTTTCCCTTATTAGTTAAGGAGTCAAGTAGAATCCCCTTTTCCTCTTCTCCCATTCAACTTATTTCTTTTTGTTATATTTTATATTTAATTTTCTATGCATTTTTCTTAAAAGGATTCTTTTCCCCCTTCTCTTCATCATCTATTTTCCATTTCTGACTATTCTAGAATGTTATTTAGATTCATAATGTTTATACTATTTTTAGTCTTTTATTCTCTGTATTCCTCCTGGAATTAAAATTTTAAAATATCTATTTTTGAGTTCCCTCTTCTAAACGGTTTCTGTTATTGCCTGGTAGATCTTGTGACTCAGCCCCCTCTTTTATGTTGTGCTTCATTCACTCTTAGAAATACCAAGTCCTGCAGGTGACAGAGAGGATACTGCCCCATGGTAGCAATTTTCCTATGCCCTTGAATGTGCAATTGATTATTGACCTTGGTCCTCCCCTTGGTCATTATTTTTCCTAGTTTAGTGACTTACCCAGGGTCACACAGGTAGCAAGTAGAAGAATGGAGATTTGAATTCACATGCTTGGATTCCAAATCCAGTCTTCTTAACACACTTAGGTCAAGAGTGCTCTTCCCAAGGGAGCATGGCATTTGAGAATTAAATGGAGAAGCAAGTGGTCATAGGGGCACAGATTAAGAACTAAAAGGGACCTTTGACATGATTTCATACAAACTTCTTACTTTACAGATGAGGAAACTGATGTCTAGAGAACTTGTCCAGGGTCATGCAGATGACAAGTACCCAGACGCCTTCTCCAAAGCTGGACCCATTCTCTTGTGTCATACTGCTATCATGGCCCAAAGGAGCTAACAGAGAGGGGTTCTCAGAGGACCTAATTTCCTCACCTACCTCTTAAAGCTGCTTTTGGGCTCAAGTCTGGTCATCTATATAAAGTACCTTACAAATCTCAGATTGCTATATAAATGTCAGTTATCACCGTCACCATCGATCGGCCAATCTGCCAATAAAAAAAATGTCATTTCAGGCTCTCAGATCCTTTCAGCTCCATTCTGAAATCTGTACAACGAATGGAAACCGATAACTAGAAAATGATGCAGACTGACTAACATGCAATCAACAATCATTTCTGAAGTGCCTATTATGTGCCAGGTGCTAGGCTAGGTGCCAAGGCTACAAAAACACAAGTAATGGTGTCCTTGTCCTCAGGGAGCTTACATTCTATTCAATGAAGAGTAGTCTGTGTCATGAGGCTTTTGTGGAGGAATTAGCTCAAACTCTGCAAAGGGAGAAGGGAGCTTCCTTAAGCCCCAAAGACAAGTTAGGAGGGGACTCTGGCATCTGACACAAACCCAGAGCTGGTATGACCAAAAGGCCCAGGACGTCAGAGCTGGGATGGTCAGAGCACACTGACCCTGCCAGTGTCTCCGGAGAAACAAGCTCCTTGGAAGGTCCCAGGTTGTCTTCTATATGGATCTTCTCCTTTTGGCTCTTAAAGGAGATCACCTGGACCAGGCTCTGAGACAAGACTTTGATGAGAACTTCGAAGGGAGGTCCAGGTGGGGAGGAATGGAAATTCACCAAGCCTACCAATCATCATATTTACCTGGAGCACAATCGAAGCACTTCATCTTTGTAACAGTTCTGACCCTGGGATGTTAGCTGTGCTGATTTCTGTCAGCTTCCTGGGGCTTCCAACTCATTCTTTTAAGCAATCTAGTGTCCCTCACAGAGCTAACAGTTTTGGTGCTGGGAACAATCAGCTTGGAGTAGCACAAAGAACAACTTTGTAAGTCAAGATGAGAAAATAATATGAGAAATAATCAAGATAAATTTATTAGTATAACAGCAGGAGGGAGATCAGTTACTGTTGTATCTGCTAGCTTCCTCTTTCAACTGATCATTTTCACAAACTAGGTCCTGAGCTTAGTTGTGAATTTTTGAGTCTTCTAAATTTCAGTGCCCTGGAACAAAGCACAGATGCTCTGCCCTAGTTAAGCCTCTGGACACATGTCCTTGACCTTACTGATTTCTCCTTTACTAATTCTTACAGCTAATTCATTCTTATTTATTTATATTTTT
>JAQQSZ010011450.1:0-12249 GCA_028646595.1 Phalanger gymnotis | reverse complement strand
TCATGTTTTTCTTGGAGGTTTTTGTTGTAGGCTCTATGACTTTGTTAACTTCATCTGACTGTATGTTTTGGTCTTCTTTGTCCCCAAAGAAGGATTCCAGAGTCTGAGACTGAATCTGGGTGTGTTTTCGCCGCCTGGCCATGTTCCCAGCCAACTTACTTGACTCTTGAGTTTTTCAGCAGGATATGACTGCTTGTAGACTAAAGAGTTCTATGTTCCACGCTTGGGCGGATGCGCTGCCTCACCAGCACTCCTCCTTCCCCAAGAACCCCGTACCCGGACTGGGCTTAGATCTTCAGCAGGCTCTTCACTCCTGCTCTGATCAGCCACTTAATTCCTCCCACCAGGTGGGCCTGGGGCCAGAAGCAACTGCAGCTGTAGTTCTGTAGCTGCCCCTCCTCTGCTGCCCCAGGGGCAGTGGCCGTACCGCAAACTCAGTGTCCGCAGCTTTTCCCACTAACCATCTCCGTTGTCTTTGCTGTTTGTGGGTTGAGAGGTCTGGTGCAGCTCTCTAATCCAGTGCACTAGGGCACACTCCGCCTGGCTCCTGTTCTCATTGGTCTGCGCCGCCTGCGCTGGACTCTGCTCCACTCAGCTCCCAGCTCCGTGCGGGACAGACCTTTCCCAGAGACCATCCAGGCTGCCCCGGGCTGGAGCCCTGCTTCCCTCTGCCACTTTGTGGGTTCTGCAGTTCTAGAATTGGTTCAGAGCCATTTTTTATAGGTTTTTGGAGGGACTTGGTGGGGAGCTCACGCCAGACTCTGCTTTCCAGCCGCCATCTTGGCTCCACCCCCCTAAATGCTAAATTCTTTACAATATAGTTGCGTTGGTGATACGATTTCATCAAAAGTGCTTCAGTGGTCACTACCCATCTATCCCTTCTCAACCTGTGTGACTTCCATCTATCTCATCCCCCAAAAATCTCTACAGGGGGGTTATGCCCTTCACGCCCAGAGCTTTTCCCCAGAATTTTTGACATTTCACAGACATCAAGGGAACACATAAAATGTTCACCTATCATTGCTCACTTTTGTTATGACCTTCTAAGAAGAGTCCAACTCCCTCACTAGTCACATATTCCTCTATTAAAATCTTTTTCAGGATGTCTACTGCAGAGTACTTCATTGGTAATATGCTATAGCCGCTAATAATAGCTAACCAGGCTCTGTGTTAAGTGCCTTATGGCTGTCCCATTTGATCCTTACAACAATCCTGGGAGGTAGGTGCTATTATTATCCCCATTTTACAGTTGAGGAAACTGAGACAAACTGAGGTTAAGTAACTTACCCAGGGTCACAAAGTAGTAAGTGTCTAAGGCTAGATTTGAACTCAAATCTTCTTGACTCTGAACCTGTTCTCTGTCTACTGCACCACCTAGCCATCCATATACATATATGCATATCTGCACACATGTATGCATGTGGGTATATACACGTATATGCGTATGTATATATTATATATGCTTCCCTGTATATAGCTATGCTTACCTATTATACATCTCACTGCTGACCTTCGGCTTTCTTAGAGACTAAGGTATACCATGATCCAATAGCCATAACCAGGAGAAATCGGTGTTAACGAGATGGACCTTCTGTACAGAAAAAAATGTTGGGAGCACTAAGTCTAAGCAGTATACAATTTCAACAATGCAATCCAGCCTGGAGGCTTCCTCCCGTTTAACCCCGGCCCATATGCTGTCCTTCGTTTTCACCAGCTGTATCGTTTGGTTTCCACTCTACCATCATCATTTCCCTTCCTATCGCTCAAAGGAAAGTTCGTCACCAGGAAATTCATCATCACACAGATTGTTCCGCCTTGGTACTTACACCTTATCAGGACCCTTAGGCGCCTGTCCCTCTAAATGGAGGGATGGAAGGCAGAGCAAAAAAGACTGCCCAAAGCCTCCTTTATTAGGAGCCCAGAAGCCCAGTCAAGTCCTCATAATGCCTTCATGGTGGGTACATTTCCTCCCCAGCTTTTCATCTTCCTTTCGTGTATTGTCTTCCCTTATTGTGTTGGAAGCTCCTTAGGAGCAAAGACTTTCTTTTTATCATTTATATCCCCAGCACTCACCACAGAGCTTGGCACATAAGAGGTGCTTAATAAATGTTTATTGTATTGTATCTATATCTCTTCAGGATATACAATGAGCATCAAAAGTGCATGTTTCCAAAAGAATTAGTTGCTCGGTCCAATAGTCCAATTTGACTGAATCATAAAGCGCTTTAGTCAGGTTGCACAGTATCATGATTAAAAGGGAGGCTGGGGTTATAATGTGAAGATCTTTGAATGCCAAAATAACGAGTTTGTCCCTTATTCTGTAGGTAATGGTGAGCCTTCAAAGGTTTATGAATAATGGAAGGATATAATTAGTACTGTGCTTTATAAAGATTAATCTACAGACACCTACAAGAAACCATAGGGTGAGAAGCTTCTGTAGAAATCATGCAGTCCAACCCACATTCTGATTTTATGGGTGGGGAACTGAGGTCCAGAGACATTTGGGGACTTTTTCTTTCCTTCCTTTACCTCATTCTCTGAAGGTGAGGCTCCTGCAAAGGTCCCAATCCTTGTATCTGTACATTTAATCTCATCCCTTCTCATCTTCTCCAGCAGGTTACCCCTACGTTTATCTCATCTGTCTTTAACCTTTACTCAGTCCCTATCTGCTGGGCCCTATCCTGATGCCTAAAAACATGCCTGTCTCTCTCATCTCTAAACTGCACCTCCCTTTAAACTATTATCATTATCTCTCCTCTCCTTCAAAGCCAAATTCCTAGACAAAGCAGTCTACACATGTTGCTGCTCCTTCCTTTCTTTTTACTCACATCTTAGCTCCTTGAAACCTTGTCACCCAAATGAAATTGCTCTCTCTAAAGTTGACAGTGATCAAGGAGGTTAATTGTAACCTCAGCATTATCTTACACTCCTCACTTTCCCTCACCCCAATCAGTTTTCAAATACTGTATTTTTAACTCCACAACTTCTCTTGCATTTAAATGTTCTTTCTCTCTACTCACATGCCCACTACCCTGATTCAGAACCTAATTATCTCTCATCTGGAATGCATCAAATGACTCCAAATTGTTCTCCTGAATCAAATGTCTCTGCTCTCCAATCAACCCTCCACACTGCTGTTAAGGCGATATTCCTAGATCAGGACTGATCACATTACTTACCTACTCAATAAGCTCTAATGGCTACTTATTGCCCCAAAGATCTAATATTAACTCCTCCATTTGGTTTTGAAAGCCTTTCACTATTTAGCCCCCATCTAAATGACCATCTTTATTATACATTATTATCTTTCCCTTACTCCAAGATGGCCTTCCTGCTCCTGATGTGTTTTGCTCCATTCCCCATTTTCTGTCTTCTCACTTTTCACAATACTTCTGTCTCCCCTTTAGAATCTGCTGTTTCTTTCAAAACTCTGCTCAAGTGGCACCTCCTACAGGGAGCCATTCCTGATCCTCCCTCAGCTACATTTGCCTTCTCCCCATGCCCCCTAAATAACCTGCATTGATTTTGCTTAGATTTTGCACATAAATACATATTCATGTTGTCTCACTAATAGAAGAGAATAATAATTCTTCACACTAAGGGTTGTTTCATTTTTACCTTTGTATCTAGTAAAGTATCTTTGGTAAAGTGCCTGGCACAGAGTAGATGCTTAATAAATGATTGATTGAGTGACTGGTTTGGCTCCAGTCACAGAGCTATTGAGGTAGGTAAGACCAATTATAACTGACTATGTATATATGTGTTTGTATACATGTATATGTGCATATATGTATGTGTATGTGCTTACGAATGTGTGTATACATACATATATACATATACACATACATATATACATACACACACATATGGCCCTTTCTGTGACAATTTCCCACTTTGACATGGCTATTTTCCCATTAGTTTTTCTGCATCCTGGGTATTAAAAAAGATAGCAGCGTAGAACTGAGTAACACCTGGGGAGACTACAGTGAAGAGCAGTTGCCAGATATGTCCATGGACACCTTGTAGAGGAACTTTTAAAGGGACAGATGCAGTACTTTATTGAATTCACTTTTTTCTGCTTACTTGGACTTATGGGATGTACCCGTGATGTTGGTAGGGGCTTTTTATCTGCTGAAATAGGTGAAATAGGGAAGAATTTCCCTGTAGCCAGGCCATGGAAATGCTAAGCAGCGGACCAGCCTGCCAGTTTCTGGCTAAGCCTCTGACACATGAAAAGGAGACATGGAGAATAATTAACAAACTTATATGGCATTTTAAGGTTTGCAAAGCAATTTGCAAATACTATCTCTTCTTATCTTTACAACTTACCTATGAGATAGGTGCTATTATTATCCCCATTTTACTGTTGAGGAAACTGAGGCAGTCAGATTAAGTGATTTACCCTGGGTCACACAACTAGTAGGTGTCTAAGGTGGGATTTAAATTCAGGTCTTCCTGATTCCAGACCTAGCTGACGAGAAAAATGTTCCTAGGCCACCAGCTATAGTATTAGACTACAGATTTCGCCTGGCAGTTGGCTGAGAGGTGAAAATGACGACCACCTACAGCCATGAAAAAAGACAGGGTACACTTCAGTATTATGAAATAGCTTCTCTTTCTTCTTATGACTTGGAGTTTCAAAATGCTTGACAGAACTCCTTTACTCCTTTAGGAGTGTGCTCATTAACAAGTGTGAAGTCCCTGCTGTGAGGATGATTCTGAAAGTGGCTAATATAAATCCAATCCCACATCAAATGTTTAGGTGTTAACAGATTCTCAGGTGAGAGCCTTTCTACAGGCATCCTGCCAATTATCAACTAATTACTACATCACATGGCAGATCACTGACTCATTTTGTAGTTCTAAGTTTGAGAGATTCAAATTAGATAAAAACTTCAATCTACCCAAGAAACTCAGTATCCTAATCCTCCAAAACTTTAGTCAGAATGGGCCATTCCAGGTGTAAGCCCAAGCAAAGTGGGACTCTCCGCTGTTTTTTTCTTTTGGAGTGCTTCTCAGCACTAAGGCAATCAAGTGCCTTTGATTGAGGCTTGCCTTTGTTTCAATCAAGAGTCTTTGATGACCTGCTTAAGTCCCAAGAAAGCCTAAGTCACATGAGTTTGAGTCACATGGTTGTTATGCCCTCTGTGGGATGCCTCTGAAGAAGCGTACATATACTCTGAGGTTAGCATTTTGCTTCGGAGGCTTATTCATTGGAAGAGTATTCCTGTGAAAACTCTGAGTAGCCATTAAGGAGGCCCCCTGCCCCAGCTTTGAAAACTCAGATGTTGGTGCTTCTCTTTCTCTGGTAACTATGTATGTATTGCTATGGACGGATAGTTAGAAGCCCTGTCTATTGATTTGTATTGTTTGCTCTGTTTATATAATTTCTGTTTGCAATTTCTGTGTGTTTTCCCTGAAGTCAGGGTGCTAACTTTTCCCCCTGAACTAAGTGAATGATATATGTAGGTTTAATTAAAATGAGATTGTAAACCCTTTAAAGTTGCTTTCCTTAGAAACGCAGATCAAAGAACCTGTGCTAGCAGCCTTCCTGTGTGCTGGTGTTATTGGCCTTATACCTCCACAGTAGCTGCAAGCAGCACTGTTGTTACACCAAGTCACCTGCACCTTTTATAATTCCCAGCTTCCTTCAAGGCTTATCCTAAATGTTACATCCTGCATGAATCCTTTCTTGACCTCCTCTAGTGTTCTTCCTGCCAACCCAACTGAAATCAGTATCTATGTATGTATGTTTGTATACATGTACACATTTATAGGGAGAGACAGAGACAGAGAGACAGAGAGACAGAGATAAAGGCAGAGAGAGACAGAGAGAGACAGAGAGAGATACAATGGATAGTGTGGTGGGCTTGAAGTCAGGAACACTTGAGTTCAAATCTGGCCTTAGATACTTGCTAGCTGTGTGACTCTAGGAAAATCACTTAATCCTGATTGCCTCAGTTTCCTCATCTGTAAAGTGAATTGGAGAAGGAAATGGCAAACAACTCCAGTATCATTGTCAAGAAAACCCCAAATGGGGTCACAAAGTTTTAGACACAACTAAAATGACTGAACAACAATTCATTGTTTCCCACTAATATAGCATAATCATTCTGAAGGCAAGGAGAGCACTATTTTTTGTCTTTGTACCCTAAGTCTAACATACTGCACTATACATAAGAAATAATGAATGTCGAAATTGTTGACAGTGCCTGATCTTCCTGCTTTGATCTTCAGTAACTAAAGTCTTTCAGAACTTAGTTTATATTTCTTGATTAGACATTGTCTAGGTAAATCTGCTAAAGCGAAATCTGTGAAAACAAAACTCAGAAAGCTTAATTAAAAAAAATCAATTCATCTGAGTGTGATATAAGGGGAGTAGGAATGCATAAGTTAAAATTGGTTGACTCAGAAAAGACTGAAACTAAACAGTTAATTACAATACGTAGTTACTTAGAAAAAGTTAACCAACTCTACCATCTTCTCTAATTTCTTACTTTTTTGAATGACTTCCATTGTCATTTAGACACAGCCTCATTTTCCCCTGTGCTTTTTTTTACACATGCAGAAGAGGATTCCATTTCTTTCTGCCAAATGTGAATGCTTCATCTCCTTGATTTTCCTTCCTAAATTCATAAATCATTTAAAATTGAGCAATCTCGTTACATTTTATGATTATCCTTGGTCTTTGATGGACTAAAGATTTGCTCAATAAAGCAAACACAGTGCCATAAGAAATAATGACTTCATATTAACACAGACAACTCAAAAGTATATAGAATGTGTTTGTGTAGCCATAACTTCTTAAGATTGCAAATAAAATCCCCAAATAATTAAAATCTGATTTTTTTTATAAACAACAGCAAATTCAGCAAGAGTTCTATTTAATTTTAGTGTATATTATATCTGGATGTAAGAAAGTGGAGGAAGGGTTCCCATACCAAATTTCTTCTGTGTACAAAACTCCTAGTGTGGAAATTCCCTCTATTTGATGTCCATTGTCTGTGACCTGTTACCTTAGAAAATTTCCTGGGGTCCTGAGAGTTTAAGCAGCTTCCCATTTTTATACAGTTAATATGTGTCAAAGACAGAGCTTGAACTCAAGGTTTCCTTACTCAAATTCCAGAATTCTCTCCTGTTGCCACTCTGCTAAAATACATATGTATGTATAAACACATGTATATATGCAAATGTGAAATATAAATGTATGCACATACATATCCTCAAGTTATTCTTACTCAGATAAACACAGAACCTAAATTACAAGAAAGGATCAAATCAAAAACAAATATAGGTGTGAAGTAATCAAGTTACACTTCAAATGTTTTTTTTTTGGTTTTTAATTCTTGAACTTTTAAGAAGTGCAGTGTTGGGCCATGGGATATCATGCTTTAAAAAAAAACCAGGAAACAGCTGTATGAGGAATTCATCGCTGTCATGAACATTTCTGTTCAAAAAGAGATTAAATACTTGCTTTATTATTGTAATTAGGTACTATATGGAGGTTATCCAGGCAAGAGCAATCAGGATGGTGAAGGGACCACACTATAAAATGATCTCTTGAAGGAATCGAAGATGTTTAGTCTGGAGAAGAGAAGACTTAGCCAGGACATAGCAAACTGAGAGGCAGCGTGTGATAGTGAACAAAGTGTTCAATTTGGAATCAAAGGACCAGGGTTCAATTTGTATCTTTGCCTGTGTGACCTTGGACAAATCACTTAACTCCTTTGAAATAAAGTTCTTTAGATGAGATAAATTAGATAATCATTTGATCAGATGAATTCAAATGAGATGATATTTGTAAAGCACATGGCTTAGCTTGGCACATGGTGGGCATGATAAAAATCTGTTTTCTTCTTTCCTTCCTTATTGAACTGCATGGCTCCAGGATCCTATCTAGCTCTAAATCTATGATCCTATGGATTTTTAGGCATTAAAAAAAAAAACCGTTGTGGAAGAAGGAATGGATTTGTCTGTTTAGCCACAGAAGGCAGATTTATGAGCAATGGTTAGAAGTTGCAAGGAGGCAGATTTCAGTTGGATACAATTGAAAAGCGCCTAATGATTGTTATTGTTCAGCAGTTTAAATCATGTCTGACTCTTTATGTGTGCATTCACAATTGGCAGAAAGGCATTCTTTACACCAAATCTAAATGTATAATTTTCACTAATTGTTCCTACGCCTGCTCTTTGGTCCAAACAGAACAAGTATCATCCTTCTTCCAAATTACAGCCTCTTCCCCTACTTGAAGACAACTGTCATGTTCTCTCTACACTTCCTCCTGTATGGGCTAAACATTATATGGTATGGAGTCAAAGTCCTTCACCATTCTACTTGCCATCCTCTGGACATTCTCTCATTCACCAATGTCCTTCTTAAATGGTGGTGTCTAGAATTGAGCAAAAACTCCAGATTTAGTCTAAGTAGAGCAGAATACAAAAAGGACTAACCACCATATTCCAAGGGGCTATGACTCTCAATGCAGACCAAGAACACATTACCTTGCTGGATTACCTTGTCATACTGTTAATTCATATTGGACCTGAAGTCCATTGAACTCCCCAATTTTTTTCCAGACTGCTATCTGTTCTCTTCATCTTACATTTGTTAAGTCAGTTTGAAGTCGATCAAGACTAACAATTTTTATTTATTCATATTAAGTTTCATGTTATTAGAAAATGCCCAGTTTCCTAGCCTGCCAAGAACTTTTTGAATCTTGACTCTCATCTAGTATGCTAGTTATCTTTCCTAAATGTGCATCACCTGTATATTGGATAAGGATCCAATATCTGTCTTTTTCCAAGTCAGTGACAAAATTATTGAAGAGCACAGGGCCAAGCACAGATTCCTGGGCCATCCATCATTCACCAAGCATGTATACAACCACCTACTATGTATGAGACACTGTGATATGGAAAACAAAGACAAAATAAAACCATTCTAGCCTTCAAGAATTTTACTTCCTAGCTGGGGAAACAAACACGTATTCATGTAAATGACACAAAATAATTACAAAGTAACCAGAAGATTAAATACATAGTAATTTTAGGATGGAGGAAGGTCCCAGCAAACCAGGGAAGACCTTCTGCCAAATTTACATCAAACTATTAGTGATAATTTTTCCATTCCAGCCCTTCAATCAGTTCCAAACCATTAATTGTGCTATTGCCTTTTTCCATCTCTTCACAAGAATAGCATGAGAGACTTAATCACATCATTTTTGAGAGTCTGGTTAAACTATTTCTACAGAATTCTTCTAGCATATCAGTTTCATAATCCAGAAAAAAAAATAAAATCTCTCTGGCATGACCTATTTTTTTAAAAAAATAGATCTTATTAAATATTTAGATTTTAAATTGCCTAGCTCATCTCCCCCCACTCCTTATCTTTTCCCTCCCTCTCCCAGAGAACCATTCTTTATAATGAAGATTTTTGGAAAAAAAATATGTAAGTGTGAAAAACAATGTAAAAATCAATCAATACACTAGGGAAAAAAAAACCCTGATGCTATAGTCAATATTTCTCATCTGTGAAACCACCACCACTTTCTCTCTACCTCCGAAAAGGAGTGGTTCAGTTGTCTTCTCCTATCTCATTTTTTGGATCAAACTTGTTCTTTATAATTTCAAAACATTTGTTTTTGACTCTTTTGTTGCTGTTCCTTTGATTTATATTGATGTATCCATTATGTTTATTGCTTTCCTGGTTCCTCTTCCTCCATTTTACATGAGGTGACATGACCTCTTTTCAAATTTCAATTTTTAATTTTTAAAATTCAAATTTGTTTTATTTTTAGGTTAGAACTCTTTCTCCCACCCCCACCATCTGCCACCAAGAAAGCAAGAAAAATAAAATCCATTACAAACATGTATAGTAAAGCAAAACAAATTCCCACCTTGGCCATGTCTGAAAATAGAAAAAAAAGAGTTATATGACTCAGTCTGCATTCTGAGTCCATCATTTCTCTGCTAGAAGGTTGGTAGCATGCTTTATTGTGAATCTTTCTGAATCATGGTTGATCATTGTTTTGATAGAAATTCTTAAGTGTTTTATAATTGTTTTTTCTTTACAGATTTGTTATTTGTTCTCACTTCACCTTACATCTGTTCATACAAATCTTTCCAAGCTTCTCTGAAAACATGCCTTAAAAAGCAAACATCTTCCATTACATTCTTTTATCATAACCTCTTAAGCCCTTCTCCAATTGATGGACATCCCTCAGTTTCCAATACTTTGCACAACAAAAAAGAATTGCTATAAATATCTTTGTACATATTTCCCTTTTTCTTTGATCTCCTTGGGGCATGCATCTGGTAGCTATAGCACTGGGTTAAAAGGCATGCACAATTTAATAGCTTTTGGGGAATAATTCAAAATTGCTTTCAAGACTGGATGGACTAGTTCCGTGAATTGTATTCATTTTCCACAAAGAGCATTTGTTATTTTCGTTCTTTGTCAACTTTGTCACAGTGGCTATGAATGACACTAGAATTGTTTTAATATGAATTTTCCTAATTATTATTGATTTCAAGCATTTTTTTCATATGGCTATTGAGAGTTTGGTTTTAGTCCTCTGAAAACCACCAAATCATATTCTTTGATGATTAAGTAATATTTTTGACTTGACTTCTGATTTCATCACAAGTATAGAGAGCTCCTCAAAAAAGAACTTCCTAGGAGATTTGTGATATATTCAGAGTCACTTTGTCAGTATATAATGGAGGAATGACTTGAATCTGGGTACTCCTGACTGCAAGGCAAGCTCTCAATCTAAAATGCCACACCACTTCTTATTGTTATTTCTACGTTGTCAATGAAGAAAATGGAGGTGGTGTGGCACAATGGAAATGGCACTAAATTTAGAGTCAGAAAACTTGGTTTCAAATTTCAATTCTGATACTTCCTGAATGATCTCAGGCAAGTTGCCTCTCTCTGACCTCAGTTGCTGTTTTTGTTGCTGTACAATTGATTCAGCTGTATCTGATTCTTTGTGACCCCATTTGGAGTTTTCTTGGCAAAGATACTAGAGTGGTTTGTCATTTTCTTTTCTAGCTCATTTTACAGATAAGGAAACTGAGACAGACAAGGTTAAGTGACTTGCCCAGGGTCACAGAGCTAGTAAGTGTCTGAAGCTGGATTTGAACTCAGGTCTTCCTGACTCTAGGTCCAGCACTCTATCCACTGTGCCAACTGGCCCTTTATCCATGAATAATAATCTTTAATATAATTGCTTTCTTTTATAATATTATGCATTTTATTTTATGCACTTGAAAACATAATTCTGAGAAGAGTTCCATAGACTTCACCAGACTGCTGAAATAGACTTCATCAGACTGCCAAAGGGATCAATGACACTAAAGGGTAAAGTAACCCTGGATTTGAGGATCTCTAAGGTTCCCTTCTTCTTTAAGACCTAACAAATTTATAGAAGTGAATGACTTGCCCAAAGACACATTAATTTGTTCAATATTCGGCAAGCATTAATGAAACACCTATTATGTGCAAGGACTGTGCTATGCCCTAAGGATGCATCTCCTCACTCTCCCTCAAATATCCCCACTTTCAAGGAATTTAGTGGCAGGTTGGGACTTGAATTCCAGACATTTGTCTGTAAGTCCAATGTCCTTCCTATTTCTACCACACTATTTACTTTCTCCTCAATTTCTTCATATACAAAATGATGGGTTTGTCTAAATCAGAGGTATAAAATTTGCCTTCTCCCCACACCATGTTGCTGCAAAATTCCTAAGTCTGAATCATATTAAATTATAATTGGGAAATGCTTAGTAAAATCAATAAAAATAGAACATAGATAATATTAATGTGTGATTTTCTAAGTCAATACGCAACTCATAAGGATCTTTATTATTTAGTGGCCCCCATTTCTATTTAAGTTTAGTACTACTAATCTAGGTAAGATCTAAGGTCTCTCAGAGCACCAACATTCTATGACCCTTTAACACCGTTATCCACTGCTTCTTCTACAAACTTCCCTATTGAATGTAACAATGTACCTGTCTTTTTTTTTAATTTATTTTTAACATGTTTGGTTTTCGCATTGATTTTCACAGGTGTTTGAATTACACATTTTCTCCCCATTTCCTCCCACCCCCCACTCCAAGATGGTGTACACTCTGGTTGCCCTGTTCCCCAGTCTGCCCTCCTTTCCGTCACTCCATTCCCCTCCCATCCCCCTTTCCCTTCCTTTCTTGTAGGGAAAGATAAATCTCTATGACCCATTGCCTGTG
>JAQQSZ010011449.1:0-12250 GCA_028646595.1 Phalanger gymnotis | reverse complement strand
GAAATAGTCCAGATTTGAGGTGATGAGGGCCTACACAAGAGTGGCTGCTGGAAAGATATCTAAAAAGTAGAATCTACAGGATTTGGCAACAGATTTGATATGGGGAGAAGGGAGGGAGGGAGGAAGAGAGGTGAGGGGGAGAAGGAAGGAGAGTGAGACAGAAACAGAGACACTGAGGGGGGAAGGAGAGAAGAGAGAGAGAGAGAGAGATTGAGAGGATGGTGATGTCTCTGACACTAAATCTAGGAAGAGGCGAGGGTTTGGGAAGAAAATAATGAGTTAAATTTTCGATATGTTGAGTTTATAGTGTTGAGGAGACATCTGGTTTGAGATGTTCAATAAGGAGTTGGAGACTTTAGTCTGGAGGTTAGAAGAGAATTTATAGATGAATAAACAGACCTGAGAATCATCAGCCTGGAGATGATAATTGAATCCATGGGAAATGATGAGATTGCCAAGAACAGAAGGGGAAGAAAGTTTGGGTTAGACCCTAGAGGATGCTCATGGTTAGCAGGTTTCATCTGGATGAAGATCCAGCAAAGGAGACTGAAAAGATAGGTCTGACAGACAGGAGAAGCACAAGGAGAGAGTAGTGTCAAGGAGACCTAGTATCAAGGAAAACGGAGTGAATGATACTGTCAAGCCTGCAGAGAGGTCAAGAAGAATGAGGACTGAGGGAAAAAAAAGGCCATTAGATTTGACAATTAAGAAATCATTGCCATCTTTGTAGAAAGCTGTCTCATTGGTTATCAGCTAGACTGTAGAGAGCGAAGAAAAGAGCAAGATGAAAGGAAGTAGAGGCATTGATGGTAGTAAGCCCTCTCAAGGACTTTAGCTGCAAAAAGGAGGAGAGACAGGAGGTGATAACTAGTGGGGATGGATGGATTAAATGAGAGATTTTTGAGGATAAGGGAAATATAAGCTTATATAGGCAGTAAGGAAAAAGCCAATAGACAGAGTTATTGAGTGAGTAGTGATGAAAGAGTTGTGTCAAACCCTTTGTAATTCAATTTCAGGTTTTTTGGCAAAGATATTGAAGTGGTTTGCCATTTCCTTCTCCAGCTCATTTTTCAGATGGGGAAATGGAGGCAAATAGGTTTTAAGTGATTTACCCAGGGTTACACAGCTAGTAAGAGTATGAGGCCAGATTTGAACTCATAAAGATGAGTCTTCCTGGTTCTAGACCTGGCACTCTAGCCACTATGACACAATTGCCAACATTGGCTGGAAACGATGGGGTTCCAGAAAAACATCTACTTCTACATAATTGATTACACTAATACCTTTGACTGTATGAATAACAACAAAATGTGTCAAGTCCTCAAAGAGATGGGAGTACCAGATCATCTTGCTTGTCTCCTGAGGAACCTGTATGTGGGCCAAGAAACAACAGTTAGAATCAAACATGGAACAAATGAGAGGTTTATTATTGGAAAAGCAGTATGACAAGCCTGTATATCATCACCTTATTTATTTAACTTATATGCAGAGTACATCATGCAAAATGTCAGGCTGGATGAATCATGGGCCAGAATTAAGGTTGCCCAGAGAAATATCAACAATCCCAGATATGCAGATGATACCACTCTGATGGCAGAAAGTGAAGAAGAATTAAAAAGCCTGTTGATGAGAATGAAAGAAGAAAGTGGAAAAGCTGGCTTGAAGCTTAACATCAAAAAACTACAGTCTTACCAACTGGCCATCACTCCCTGGCAAATAGAGGCAGAAGAAAGGGAAGTAGTGTCTGATTTCATATCCTCGGGCTCAAAGATCACTATAGATGGCAACTGCAGCCATGAAATTAAAAATGCTTGCTCTTTGGAAGGAAAGCTATGGCAAATCTGGACAGCATACTAAAAAGCAGACACATGACCCTGCTGATAATAGTCTATATGGTTAAAGCTATGGTTTTTCCGATAGCAATGTATGGCTGTAAGAGTTGGAATACAAGGAAACATGAGTGCCACAAAAATCTATACTTTCGAATCGTGGCACCAGAGAAGACTTTTGAGAGTTTCTTGGAGAGAAAGGAAATCAAGTCAGTCAATACTTAAAGAAATTAACTATTCACTTGAAGGTCAAATACTGATGCTTAAATACTTGGACTACATAATTAGAAGGCAGGACTCATTGGAAAAGACCTTAATGTTGGGAAAGATTGAAGGAAAAAGGAAAAGATAGGATAAGATAGGCAGATGGTATCATGGAAACAATGAATATGAACTCGGATATACTTCAAGAGAGAGTGGCAAATAGAAGGGCCTGGTTTCTATGGTTCTTGGGGTCATGAAAGTCAGATATGACAGAACAACAACAGTGATAATAGAGAGGGCAACCTACTGGAGAAGGTAGAATGGGATGTGATCACTTGTTCAAGCAGAGAGGTTTGCCTTGGCAAAAAGGAGCGCCATTTCTTCATATGAGACAGGGGTGAAAGAGGACATACTTGCATCTAAGTGACACAAAATGAGGAGGAAGGAATAAAAGGGACCTCTTAGTAAATGGCTTCAATTATTTCAATAAAATACGAAGTAAGGTTTTCAGCTGAGAAGATGGGGGCATGGGGCCTAGTAGTCTTGGAGTTTGAGGAGAGATCAAAAGTTTAGAAGAGTCTCTTAGGTGAATGAGACAATGAATAGATTAGAGATGTGTAAAAAAGATTGTCTCGCCACTGTAAGGGCCCAGTTAAAATCAGGTAACATAAATTTGTAGTAGATGCAGTCACCAAGGTTTCATGATTTTCTCCAGCTTCATTCAGCAGCATGTGGATAGGAGTAAAGGTAGCAGAGAGTTAGAGTAACCATAGGATAAGGCTTGACAGGGTAAGTCAGCAATTGGATAAATGAGCAAGAAACTAAAGAGAAGAGGATAGTAGAGAGTCAAAGTGGTTCATTAAAGGTCAATATGAGGAAGAGATGACAGTGTAATGAGTACAGGGGTGATAGCTTGGAAAATAAATAAAGGATTGAGGGATTAAAGGTCAAGGTGAGGATAAAGATCAAAGTTTCTTTAAGAATGGGAAAGGGAAAGTTGTAATGATCAGGTAATAGTATTTCAGAGTTCATAAACATGGAGGTGGAACATTGGTAGGTGATAATAAGATACATATATATATATATATATATATATATACACACATACATACATATATGACTATCTGTAGGTATCTAAAGTGGGGTGGAGAAATAGGTCACGGGAAATGAGTAAATTGAGGAATTGTGAGATTAAATTGTTTGAGGGAGTATCACTATTTATGCTGAATATCCCTAATTTGAGGGCAAGAATTCTTGAGTAGAAAAAGTCTGAGTCAGGCACTGAATTCATTGAGGAAAGAAGGAAAGAAAGCATCCTAGATGTCAACAGATAACAGCTACCAGAATCTTGATTGGCTAGTAAATATGGATTAAGTAAGCCTCAAAGGGGAAGAGGTAATTGAGTGATGGTAACAAACCTGCTTTCTTCTTAAATCATTTTTTCTTTTACCACTCTTTCCATCTTCTGGCACTCATTGACACCTGGCTCTGTCATAATGACACAGCTGCCCTGGCCACCTTTCCAGTACCGGTTGCACTTTCAGTCATACTCCAGATTCAATTAATATTTCCAAAGTCCTGGCCCCGCCTAACTCATGGCTCATCAGAACCATTTTCTCTGTGATCCCAAATTTTTGCAACTGAATAAATCTTGTAGTTGTTTCTAAAAACATGAAATGGACCCTGTGCTTCATACCCCTGCTTCAATACTTAAAGGATCAAAGAATCATAAAATTTAGTAGCAACACCTTTATTCAATATTTCCTTTCTGACTTCAAGCTATATTCATTATTGCTATCCTTTAATGGGGGTAAGGAGAACCCCAAGCTATATATCCAAGGCTTGACTCCCTTTCCACTAAATGCTGGCTCCACAATGAGTAAATAGCAAATAAATCCATTTATTGGAGTTGATAGCAAAACAAAAATCAAAGAAATACATAGGAGAATGTATACCAGGCAATGAACAAAGAAAATGAGCATTGGGAGAAGGATAACCCAGCTCAGTTGAGGGGGCAGGAAAATAAAGAGGGAAAAAAGAGAGAGAGAGAGAGAGAGAGAGAGAGAGAGAGAGAGAGAGAGAGAGAGAGAGTCTCAGATCTCATTCAAAGGGAAGTGATTTGAAGTCTCTAGTGTAGTAAACTATGGGGAGGTGCATGATTGAGGTACCTGGTCCTCTACATGTCAGCTTGTTCCCAGAGTTTTTCTCTCCCTTCAGGGACTTGAAAAGAGTTTATAACCACATGCCTTTTCTTCCAAAACTGGAAGTCAGAAGACCATGATCTCTATTCTCTCAAGTTCTCAGCAACATGATCCCTCACATAGGCATAAAGCATCAAATAATTAATCTCCACCAATGAGGGAGAGACTCATACAAATGACCATTGAGCCATGGGTTACAATGATCTCAACTGATCCCCACAGCAGCTTACTACGGTAGATATTATCATACCCATCTTTCCAAATAAGGAAATGTAGCCTTGTGACATTAAATTAAAGACCTCACCTCACATAGCTAGTAAACATCTGAGGCAGAATTGGGGCCAATATCTTCCTGACTCCCAAGTCCGGTTAATATCATTACTACATCGCCTCATTTGTAAAAATGGGAATAATAATAGCATCTATCTCAGTAGGTTGCTGTGAGGCTTGAATAAGATAATGCAAATAAAATGCCTAATAAACTCTAAAGCACTAGACAAATGTGAAACTTTCATCATCATCATCATCATCTTTAACATCATCTTGTCCAATCCCTTCATTTTACAGATGTGGAAACTGAAGTTCGGAGAAGGAGCAGAGAGGCAACAATTGACAGAGCTGAAATTTAAGCTCAAGTCTTTTGGTTCCAAATGCAGTCCTTCAGCTCTCTGGGCCACTGTCTCTAATGAGCAGAAGGCTGCAGTGAAGCTACTGTAAGCCTTTCTGAAAGACTCAGAAAATTTTTGTTCCTTGCTGCATGCATTCTTTCTAAAAAAGAATACCTCCTTTATTTCCAAACCATGCTGGGTATAGACATTTGCTCATCAAGTCTCTGGTCCCCATCAGAAATCCAACCAACAAACAACGAAAAAAGCAGCCCACTAGAGGGGAAATCCCAGGAAGAATAATTGGCCAGGGAGACCATCTGCTGCTCAGTTTGAAATGCCATGTGCTCTGCCAACACATTCCCCTAATTAGTCACAAATTTAAAGGGTACAAAATGAGTTGGGGGAGTTAGAGAAAATTGTGGCCCTAATGACTTCAAAAAATTGGAACTGTTCTCAAGTGTGTAGTGGGAAAAGTGAAAATGACAGAACCAGGAAAAAAAAAGTATATACATGCTTCTTTGAAGAAAAACTAAATGAGAATGAATGGACCAAGAACTCTGATAAGAACCTGAAGGAAGTAACTGAGACAGTGTTATTCAACTTATGTGTTGAAATAAATTAATTTAAATATAAGTAATCCCTAAGCAAATTCAGTTGCTTGCACTGAGGTTTGAAAGTAGTTTTAATAAAACATTTTTAAAGGATTCAAGGATTAAAAAAATAATAATAGCAAAGAAAAGTGAGACTATCTTTAATTTATAAGAAACAGAAGTAGATATTTGCTAAGCATATCTAAAGATGTAGGCCATACTTCAAGTCAAATTAACAAAGATCTACTGAAACAAGACACTCCATTTGCTGACTCTCGGTGTTTTCAGCAACAGTCCATCAAGCATGAAATGCTCTGCCTCCTATGTACTGGGCACAATTCTATAAGGCACAAGCCCCTGACTTCAAGAGGCCTATACTTTGATATTATACATAGAAGGCAATATAGTATGATAGAAATCATGCTAGAACATGTCTGGCCTTCTAAATTCACTCCTTCTAACTTCATCGTTATCATCTGTAATATCACCATGCATCCTGTGGCCTTTGTTCATGGTTTTTTCTTGGAACATTTGCTGGTTCTTCATCTGCACCAAACCTGATGACTTTGGGTTTGCTCTGGGACCTTTTCCCTTCTCCCTCTATACTATTTCACTTGATGATCTCACATCTCTCGATGATTTAATTCCTATCTCTATGCTGATGATTCTCAAATGCACTTAAACAGCTGACCTCCAGGCTCAAACATCCAGCTTCCTGTTAGATATCCCAAACTGAATGGCCTATAAACATCTTAAATTCAGCATGTCCAAGCTATACTCGTTATCTTTCTCCAAAAACTCAACCCACTTCCAAACTGCCCTATTACTGTTAAGGGTACCACCATCCTTCTAGTCACCCAGACTTGCAACCTAGGTGTCATCTTCAACTCCTCACTCCCTCTCAACCTTTGTATACAATCTGTTGCCAAGCCCTGCTGATTTTACTTTTACAACATTTCTTTAATACGCTTCTTTCTCTTTTCTGATACTGCCACCACCCTAGCACAGGCCTTCAACTCCTCTTGCTTGGACTTGCATTAGGCTAGTGGTTTGTCTCCCTGTCACAAGTCTTCCCTACTCCAGCATCCTTAGTTCAGCCACTCAAATGACTTTCCTAAAGCACAGGTCTAACTACATTATTATCACCTCCCACCCTAACTCGGCAAACTCCACTAGCTCCCTTTCACCCCAGGATAAAAGCCTATGTTTGGCATTGAAAGACCTTCAAAAGCTACACCCGACCACCACATACACACACACACACACACACACACACACACACACACATACACACACACACACACACACACACACACACACATTCTTGAGATCCAGTGACATTGGCCTCCTTGATGTTTTGCAACCAAGATACCCCACCTGCTGACTGGGTATTTTCACTCATTGTTCTTCATGCATGGAATACTCTGCCTCCTCATTCCTTCCTTCTGAGTTTTTTAGCTATTCTTCCTGTTGATCTTTAAGTATAAGGATAACTTTCTGAGCTCTTCCACAAGTGGGAGGATCAGTGGAGGGAGAGCAGTTCTCCTGCATCTATTTGTAAGCAGTGAGCTCCTAGCCTCCTGAGCAAATATCTGTCTGTAATAGGGATGTTGTCTATTTGTGTCTTCTTTCCTTTGTTACACTAACCTTATTAGATATTAAAATATGGCTGGTGTGTTGCTCTTCCTGGGAATCCCAATGGCAGCCTACTGGAGAAATGGCTGTGGCACCATTAGAAGAGACAAATAGGCCAAGATGAGTTAGAGAGAGAGAGAGAGAGAGACAGAGAGAGAGAGAGAGAGAGAGAGACAGAGAGAGAGACAGAGACAGAGAAAGAGAGAGAGAGACAGAGAGATAGAGAGACAGAGAGAGAGACAGAGACAGAGACAGGGACAGAGACAGAGAGAGAGAGACAGAGACAGAGAGAGAGAAAGAGAGAGAGACAGAGAGAGAGACAGAGACAGGGACAGAGACAGAGAGAGAGAAAGAGACAGAGAGAGAGAGAGACAGAGAGAGAGACAGAGAGAGAGAGAGAGAGAGAGAGAGAGAGAGAGAGTCAGTTCACTTGGCATTAAGCAGGCTGTACTAAATAGAGGTGAAATATAAAATAATCCAGTTGGTAGGTAGTGAATGAACAAATGAAGATTGGGAGCTGTGAAACGTGGATCCTCCTATTGTTTTTATTCCTGTGGTGGAGTCATGTTGCATGGAACTGAAGGTGTTTTTTTTGTTGTTGTTGTTTTTTTTTTTTCCTGAAAGAATGGCTGCGTAGAGCAAAGAGTTTATGGGATTCTGAATTTCAAAGAGCTTCTCCAAAATAGCGTTCTCTAAGACTTTAGTCTCTACATATGGGGAAGAGTCAATCAATATTGTAGATCTCTTAGGTAGTTGTTATTCCTGGTTGCTGCCTCTTTATAACGAAAGGGCAGGAGTAAAGCACGGTGCTAAGTGCTAGGAATGTTCTCACACAAAAAGAATTCGTCACTTCCTTCAGATAGCTCTCCTTCTTTTGGGGTGATATAAGATACAGATAAGAAAATAATATGTGCATAAAATAACATAATTTAGAGGGAGACAGAATTGAAAACATGCGGGATCATTAAAGACTACTGGTAAAAGGTGGTACATAAATTAAACTAACTGAAACTAGAAAAGACCTAGGTGTTTCGAGAGGAAGAGCTGAAGAGAGGTGTAGCAACAATGTTACTTGCAGCTGCTATGGGGGTATAAAACCAATAACACCAGCAGACAGGAGGGCTACTAGCACAGGTTCTTTGATCTGCTTTTCTAAAGGAAAGCAACTTTAAAGGGGTCAACAATCTTACTTTAATTGAACATATATGTGTCATTAGTTCTGGGAAAAAGTCAGTGCCCTGAACTTCAGAGAAAATACAAACAGAAACTACAGTCAGAAATTATATAAACAGAGAAAATACAAACAGCAAAGACCAACAGACAGGGCTTCCAACTGTCTGACCAAAAGCAATACATACATAGTTACCAGAGAGAGAAGCACCAACATCCAGGTTTTTCAAAGCCAAGAGGCTCCTTAATGGCTACCCAGAGTCTCATTTGGCTACATCACATGAACACTCTTCCCATGAGTAAGCCCCAAAGCAAAATGTTAACCTCAGAGTATATATAGGCTTCTTCATGGTCAGAGACCTTCGTGACCCAGGCTCCTGTGACTCAAACTCATGTGACTTAGGCTTCCATGTGACTTAAGCAGGTCACATCGGCCTGTTAATGAATGGGAAAGATATTCCCATTGAACAAAAATAACAATACAAGAGGGCATTTAGGCATAAGGGATAGCCTATGCAAAGGCAGGAAGATAGAAGATGTAGTGATATGCATAGAAGAAAGTAACTAGGCATGTCTGAATCTAGCAGAGAATGTTTGAAGAAGAATAGTATGAACTAAGTCTGCAAAAGTAGACTGGAGCCAGATTGAGGGGCTATAAATGCCAAACAGAGGAGTTTTTATTGATCATAAAAATGGGACAAATGGAATCTGAAATAATTAAGGAAACAAAGGTTTATGCTTCTGAACATATTGATTTATGAAGCAATGCATGCCAAATGCCTAACAAATCGGGATCAGGTCTCCTCAGCTTGGCACTGGACCCCGAATACAGGATAACACAGATTTTTATGTATTCAAAGACAACAATTAACAGGAAATAAACCAAGATAAAAGATTAGGTAATCTGATTTCTAATTGGAGGAAAGATTAGGGGTTTTCCAAGTTGGGAGAGGGAGAGCAAATTGTTATAATTCTCTGAAATCAGAAAAAGAGGTATACCACTCCGCCACCAAGTGTCTGTATCCAATCAAAGGACAAAGGAAACAGAAACTGACCACCACAGGGCCAGTTTTCAGATAAGACACATGGGTTACTTGAAATGTATAATTATGAGAAAACTCCTACAAGGGCACAATCTTTGGATCTAAGCAGCAAGTAAATGTGGTCCAGCCTCCAAAGCATGAGGGTCTAGGTTCAAACAATGCATTAAAGTTTTATCATAATTTCCACAATTGAATAAAGTTTTCTGACAAGACAGAAACTGGACTAGACCCATAATTGAATAGAAAGGGAACTGAGCTAAATCTAGAACTGGATCTCCACTAAATAGTTTGTTGTAGTTTGTCCTTCCTTCTCAAAGAGGACCATGACATCACGAAGGTGATGCCATGACTTAAATCCAAGTGAGGGAGGGCAAAGTCACCTGCCTCAGGCTGGGCCCCGTGGCAAGACATAGATCAAGACAACTGGAGATGGCCTCAGATGCAGGGAGAGACCTTGGCCTTTTTAAGCCGTGTCCCAGGTCTCAGTTTGACTGAGGCAATGCCCTTTCACTGATTAAGGCTAGGTAAGAAATGAGGCAAAAAAAAAAATGGTCTCTTTGACCTAGTTGCAAAAAAAAATCAATCTGAGAGCAAAAGACCCTCTGAGTTTGTGACCACAACAGAAACAATTGCTATTTACATTCACTCTGAGCCATCAGGGTCCAAACAATTACCCCTAAGTGGTCTTGGGCTGGGACCTATTGTTGACCAATCAATGAGAGCTAGGGTAAATTGGGTTTAAGGCATAGTCCTTAAGAAAGAAATCTAGCCCATAAATCTCAAGATATCTTTTTAGGTTTCAGCAATCAAAATTCACATTCCTTGAGCACAGCCTCCACAAGTAAGGGTATAATATCCTATGTGAAAAGAGGTATAGGAAGGAGGAGAGGAGATAAGGGGAGAAGAAGGAAGGAGAGAGGAGGGGAGGGGAGAGGAAGGGATGGAGGGGAGGGGTGAGAGGGGAGGGGAAAGGGAGAGAGGAGGGGAGAAGAGGGGAAGGGAAGAGAGGAGAGGGGAGGGGAAGAGAGGAGAAGGGAGGGGAGGGGAGGGGAGGGGATGACCATGATATCAGGAAGCTAATGCCATGCCTTGCAAGTGAATTGGATTTAAGTGAAGGAGGGCTGTGCAAAGTCACCAGCCTCACTTTCTCCTCCAGAGTCATCTAAGTCCAGTGGCAAAATATAGATCAGGACAACTGGAGATGGCCCCACCACTAATAGTACAGCTAGAAGGACTATGCATAGAGAGAGGATACTGGTGTAAGGTGATTTTGAGGGGATGGCATAAAAGAAAAAGAAGTCTATTGGCTGATTGTTAAGGGCAAACACAGGAGGAAGGATTCTTCAGCCAGTGTTAGCACCCTGGGTACAGTAACAGCTACACCTGGTAGTATCAGTGTAGGACGAGGGAATCAGCTAAGACGGGTTGTGCCATAAGAAAGACATTAATGAGCTGGAGAATATCCACATATGATAGACAGGATGGTAAAGAGGCTAAAATTCATGCTATCTGAAAGTGAAGAAAACAATAGTGTCTCAGTCAGTCAACAAACATTCATAAAGTGCCTACTAAATGCCAGACACTTAGGAAGAAAAAGCAAATCCAAAGACAATCTCTTTCTCAAGGACCTCACAGTCTAATGTGGGGGGGGGGAATATAGAAACAGCTGAAGTATAAGCAATCTGCATACCAGATAAATGGGAAATGTTGTTGTTGTCATCGTTGTTTGTCCTTCCTTCTCAAAGAGGACCATGACATCAGGAAAGTGGTGTCTTGGTTTGCAAGTGAATTGGATTTAAGTGAGGCAGGGCTGTGCAAAGTCACTAGCCTCACTTTCTCCTCCAAAGCCATCTGGGTCCAGTGGCAAAATATAGATCAGAATGACTTGAGATGGCCCAGGGACTCCACAAGACAGAGTCAGTGTGATTCACTCAATTCCCACAATTCCCTCCAAAGCTTCTTGAGCAGAAGTAGTTGGTTATATGTTCTGATCCCCAGTTTTTGAAACATCACTTTAGCAGCTGGGTGAAGGATATATTAGAGTGAGGTAGAGATTAGATTCAAAGAGCTCAGTTGGGTAGCTAATAAAATAATAGTCCAGGCAAAAAGTGACTGGTGAGTGGTGAGTGGTAAGTGAAGATATGATCTACAGAGACAACTGGATAATTTTGGCAAGTGATTAGATATGGGAAGAGTGATGAGTGAAAGCTGACACCCAGGTTACAAACCTGGGAGATTAGAAGGATGATGGTGCTCTCAAAAGAAGTAGGAAAATAAAGAGGACTGATAGGATTAGGAAGGAAGATGATGAGATCTACCTTGGAAATTGTGATTTTGAGGTGTGTAAGTTACACCCAGGTGGAGAGGAATAGCAGGCAGTTAGTGATGTAGGAATTTGCTTTGGAAGCCATCTATATAAAGATAATAATGGAACCTAGGGAACTTGAATGAGAAATGTAGAAAAAAAATGGAAGAGGGCCGAGGCACACTTATATGTAGGATGTGGAACAGTCAATAGGAGACATTGAGATTGAATATTAAATATATATGAGGAGAACCAGGACCAAACAATGCCATTAAAATCTAGGGGAGAAAGAACATCTAGGTCAGGGATGAGGAACCTGTGGCCTTCAAATCCAAAACTTCACAGAACAAATGCCCTTAATAAAAGAATTTGTTCTGTATAACTTGGACTCGGTCAAAAGGCCACGCCCAAGGACCTAGAAGGCCACAGGTAGTCTTGAGGCCACAGGTTCCCCACCCCTGGTCTAGGTGGTGGTCAGCTGAGTCATAGCTACAGAGAGGGCAAAAAAGATGATGACTGAAGAAATGATGAGATTGCTGTAATCTCCAAGAGAACAATTCTAGTAGAATGGTACAATGGGAAGCCTGATTACAGGGAATAGAGAAGTGAGCCTGAGGCAAGAAGTGAAGAAATAAGTATAGTGGCTTTTTCCAGGCATTTGGCTG
>JAQQSZ010011448.1:0-12250 GCA_028646595.1 Phalanger gymnotis | reverse complement strand
AATAGCCTTACCAAGCTGCAAAGTTTAGATCTGAGGTGATAAGAAGTAATGTGGCATCTTATTGACTAAGCAGAGAAAGAAAGGACATGACGAAAGTTTGGATTTTAGGAACCTTAGATTGGCCAGTGTATGCAAGACAGAAAGGAGTGGGAAGAGGGGTTGTCAAAGTTGGTGAGTTCTCATTCAATCTAGTGGCATAATTCTTCTAGGTGAGAAGTCCTATGAATGTAATGAATTCAGGAAATTTCAGGTGGAGTTTTGTCTTTGTTGAGCATCAAAGAATTTGTAGTAGAGAGAAAGCTTTTGAATGAATTTTCCTTCAACAGCAAAGCCAGCTTTCTTAGCCTTTAGAGAATTCACAGTGGAGAGAAACCCTATGAAAGTGAGGAAGTCTTCAGGGGTCAGTTAGACCTTAGAAAACGCTAGAGCATTCATAGTGGAGGGAAGTACTAGAAATGTTCTGAGTGTGGTAAAAAATGGCTGAACAAGTTGTGGTATATTCATGTAATGGAACACTATTGTGCTATAAGAAATGATGAACAGGCAGACTTCAGAAAAACCTGGAAAGCCTTATATGAACTGATGCTGAGTGAAGTGAGCAGAACCAGAACATTGTACACAGTGACAGCCACAGTGTGTGATGATTGACTTGACAGACTTAGCTCTTCTCAGCAATGCAAGAACCTAAAATAATTCCAAAGGACTCATGATAGAAAATGTCATCCACATCCAGAAAAAACAACATGGAGTATGAATGCAGATCAAAGCAGACTATTTTCTTTTCTTTGTTTTGTTTTGATTTATGTTTTTCTTTCTCATGGTTCCTCCCATCAGTTCTAATTCTTCTATACAACATGACTAATTTGAAAATATATTTAATAGGAATGTATATGTAGAGCCTATATTGGATTGCATGCCATCTTGGGGAGGGAGAGAGGAGGGAGAGGGCGAAAAGTTAAAACTTCTGGAAGTGACTGCTGAAAACTAAAAACAAATAAATTAACTTATTTAAAAAAAAAAAAGAAATTATCAAGGTGAACTGTCCTGATATTCTAGAGCCAGAGGGTAAAATAGAAATTGAAAGAATCCACCAATCACCTCCTCAAAAAGATCTCCAGAGGGAAGCTCCTAGAAATACTGTTGCCAAATTCTAGAGCTCCCAGATCGAGGAGAAAATACTGCAAGCAGCCAGAAAGAAACAATGTGAGTATTGTGGAAAAACAATCAGAATAACAAAAGATCTAGCAGCTTTTACATTAAGGAATCTAAGGGCTTGGAATATGATATTCTAGAGGTCAATGGAGCTAGGATTAAAACTAAGAATCACCTCCCCAGAAAAACTGAGTATCATGCTCCAAGGCAAAATATGGATTTTCAGTAAAATAGAGGACTTCCAAGGTTTCTCAGTGAAAAGACCAGAGCTGAATAGAAAATTGACTTTCAAACACAAGAATCAAGAGAAGCATCAAAAGATAAACAAGAAAGAGAAATCATAAGAGACTTACTAAAGTTGAACATGGAAAGATTATGTGTATAATTCATGTGACCTCATTATTAGGGTAACTGAAGAGAATATTCATATACATATAGAGATATGGTACAGGATGAGTTGAATATGAAGGGATGATATCTAAAAAAATAAAATCAAATTAAAGAATGAGAGAGGAATATATTGAGAGAAGGAGAAAGGGAGAGATAGAATTGGGTAAATTGTCTCACATAAAAGTGGCAAGAAAAAGCAGTTCTTTTGGAAGGGAAGAGGGCACAGGTGAGGGGGGAATGAGTGAATCTTGCTCTCGTCAGGTATAATTTGAGGAGAGAATACCATACACACCCAATTGGGTACCTTACCCACAGGAAAGAAGGAGGAAGGGGATAGAAAGGGGCGATGATGGAAGGGAGGGCAGATAGGGGGAGGAGGTAATCAAAAGCAAATACTTTCAAAAAGGGACAGTGTCAAGGGAGAACATTCAATAAAGATGGAAAGGATAAGAAGGATCAAAATATAGTTAGTCTTTCAAAACATGAGTATTGTGGAAGAGTTTTACCTAATGATACACATGTGGCCTATGTGGAATTGCTTGTCTTCTTAGGGAGGGTGGGTGGAAAGGGAAGAGGAGAGAGAATTTGGAACTCAAAATTTTAAACGCAGTTTTTCAAGTAAAAAAGTTGTTTTTGCATGCAACTGGGAAATAAGATATACAGGCAATGGGGCATAGATGGATATCTTGCCCTACAAGAAAGTAAGCAAAATGTGATGAGGGGGAGTGGGGTGACAGAAGGGAGGGTTGACTGGGGAACAGGGCAATCAGATTATATGCCATCTTGGAGTGGGTGGGAAGGTAGAGATTGGGAGAATATTTGCAATTCAAAATCTTCTGGAAATCAGTGCTGAAAACCATAAATATTAAGTGAGAATGACAATAATAACAATAACAATAATAATAGTATTAACATTAATAATAGAAATGGTATATGAAATCATAAAGTAACTGTAAGTGGTATTTGAAAGGTCATTGAAAGTAGTTTTTTTTTTATTTTTTTATGTAACCATGACTTCCAACTTAGCCTGAGATATTTTGCACATTGTTAATGTATGACTCTGGTTTAGAGGAGAGAAGTATCCTGAGAATAGAGAGAGGGAGATGTTTTTCTGATTTAAAAAAGGCAAGGCAATAAAGACTACAAACTATAGGCCAGTGAGCTTGAGTTAGATTCATGGGAAAATTCTTGCAATGATTATTAAAGAAATAATTTATAGCCCTTCAAAAAGTAACTAATTTCCTTTCTTGAACACAAGCTAGTAGAACATGTGTATATATGCACCCATATGTATGTGTGTGTATAATGTATATATTTATCATATGCATAAAATATGTATATATGTACACACATTTATATATACATGCACATATTTTTCCTATATATTAACATAACCTTTTAATAAAGTATCTCTTTTATCCTTATGGAGATCATGGAGATATATAGATTAGATGATAATGCAATTAATTGTTTATAAAACTTGTTGGATGGCTTGACTCACAGAGTGATCTTTTATGCTTTCATGTCTTTGTAGCAAAATGTCTCTAGTGGAAGACCATTTGGGAATACATAAATATACTTTACAATTACAACTTAGGGGAGAAATGGTGATATGGAAGCTTAAGAGAAGCATAGCTTCCAAGAACAATGAAGGATTAGATCATTCTCTCATCAGATTTCATATGAAGTTTTCAACACTAAAATTTAAGTGACACCTTAATATGATTGGGAAAACACAGAAGAGGGAGACCAGAATGGTGAAGGATGTTGAGTTCATTTTGTATGAGGTTCAGTTGAAAGAAATGGGCATATCCAGAAAAGAAAACTCAGAAAAGACATGATAGCTTCTTCATGGGCTACAATAGAAGGAGAAATTAGACTTATTCTCTCTGGGCCCAGTAAAAACAGGTTGGAGTTACAACGAGGTAAATTTAGTGTTGACAAAAGAAAAAGAAAACTTTCTCTCAATTAGATCTATCTAAAAATTAGAACAGGTTGGCTGGGGAACTGGCTTTTTCCTCCTTGGAGATCTTCAGAGGCTAGACAGACACTTGGCTGTATATTATTTTAGTGATGTCAAACTCAGACAAAAACTAGGGCTGTTCAGAAATTAACTATAGATCAACATCTTATACCATATTCTAAGATAAGGTCCAAATGGGTACATGATTTAGACAAAATGAGTAATATCATAAGCTAATTAGGAAAGCAAGGAATACCTTACCTGTCAGACCTACGGAGAAGGGAATAGACTATGACCATAGAAGACATAGAAAGAATTAGGAGTTGTAAAATTGATTATTTTGATTATATTGCATTAAAAAAGGTTTAACACAAACAAATCCAATGCAATCAAGATTAGAAGGAAAGCAGAAAAATGAGAAATATGTTTTTACATCAAGTGTCTATGCTAAAGGCCTTATTTCTCAAATATAAAGAGAATTGAATCAAACTTATAAGAATACAAGTACTTTCCCAACTGATAAATGGTCAAATGATATGGACAAGCAGTTTTCAGATGAAGAAATCAAAGCTATAGTCATATAAAAATACTCTAAATCACTTTTGATTATGGAAGTACAATGAAAATGACTCTGAGATACCACATCACACCTATCAGATTGACTAATATGACAGAAAAGGAAAATGATAAATGTTGAAGAGGGTATTTGAAAATTGGGAAACTAATGTACTGTTGTTGGAGATGTGAACTGATTCAACCATTCTGGAGAGCAATTTGGAAGTATTCTCAAAAGGCAAACAAATTATGCATACTTTTTGTTCCAGCAATACCACTACAAGGTCTATACCACAAATAAATTACAAAAAGGGAAAAGGATCCTTAGGTAGAAAATATTTATTGCAGCTCTTTTTATAGCTGCAAAAAAATTGAAAATTGATTGTATGTTGATCAATTTGGGAATGGCAGAACAAGTTGGGGCATATGAATGTAATAGAATACTATTGTTGTGCTATAAGAAATGAAGAGCAAGTATATTTGAGAAAAACCTGGAAAGACTTACATGAACTGATGCAAAATGAAGTAAGGAGAACTAGGACAAAATATACATAATAACAGCAAGATTATTCTGTAATCAACTACAATTGACTTATCTCATCTCAGTAATACAATTATCCAAGACAGCTCCAAAAGACTCATCATAGAAAATGCTATCTACATCCTGAGAAAGAAATGATGGCATTTGAATGCAGTTTGAAGCATACCACTTTCAGTGTATTTTTTCAATGTTATTTTTTTCCTTTTGAAAACTGTATTTTTTTTTTGCAAACTGCTTCTTCATGTACATGACTTATATGGAAAGGCATATTACATGATTGCACATATGCAACCTATATGAAATTACATACTATCTTATGGAGAAGGAAGAGTAGGGAGAGAGGGGGAAAATTTGGAACTCAATATTTTATAAAAATGAATTTACCCTACATGTAAGTGGAAAAAATAAAACACCATTTAAAAAGAGAAAAGAAACTGGGGCCACCAATATTTATATAATAATACCTAAGACCATATATTATTTTCAAAATATGTTGCTATATTTTATTTTATCTTATTTTGCTAAATATTTCCAAACTAAATTCTAATTTTGTTCTATCCGTGTTTTAAATCAGAGGTGTCACTCCTATGATGTGTATATGGGACTAAATTTTAGCTGAATTCCCTTTCTAAGTCTTAAATTTTCTGATTTGGTGATGTTATACAAATCACGTAGCCTAGGTTAAGTGTCTTCATTTTCTCATTTGTTAAGATGGCAGAGAGATGGCACAGTAGATTGATCACTGGGTCTTGAATTCAAACTCTGCTTTGGAGACATGCCTTGGACGATTCACTTAATCTTGTTTATTTCCATTTTCTCAGCTGTAAAATGGGGATAATAATAGCACCACCCAGCCAGGAATGTTATGAGGATCAAAGGAGATGATATTTATAAAACAACAGGCACGTAATAGGTGCCGTATTAGTGCTTTTATAATCATTACCATCATCATGAAATAAAATATTAAAAGTATATGATCATTAAGAATCCTTTGACTTTTACAGTTATAATTTTATATTTGTAAACCTTTGTTCCTTTAGAGGGAATCTCATACTAAAAGTCTTGAAATCCAATATATTGGTGTCATTCAGGTCCTTGGGCTCAAGTACACTTTCAACTGAAAGGAATGAGTTGCTTCAATGCCAAATTCAACTAAAAATGGTCACCATTTCAGTCAGAATGCATGTTTTATTTTTTTTTAATTTTGTATGTTTTGTTTTGTTTTGGTGTGGACCACATGATGCTGCAGCTGCTAAAGATGATAGAGGGCATGCGAATGTGGTTATACTTTCTGCTTTCTGTACAGTTTGCATTAAATGTAAGGAGGAAGGTAAGAGTTAAAAGTACTTGAAAGGGAATGTCACTATAGCAAACAATAAAAAAATATAAAAACTAAAGGAGATATCCATCATTGTCATGCTTCTATCAACACATTATACATCACAGTACTACAAAATTCAGTACTACCAGCACTATGCATTCTGTGTAGTAGAAAGAAAAGATACCTGCCTTTCTAACAAAAACTATAACATGAATTATTTTTTTAAATTAATTAATTTATTTTTTGTCTTCAACATTCATTTCCACAATACTTTGGGTTCTAAATTTTCTCCAAATCTCTCCCTTCCCCCACCCTCAATGGCACGAAGTATGATTACCCTTTCCCCAAGTCTGTACTCCCTTCTAGCATCTCCCCCTTATCCCCTTCACCCTTACTTTTTTGTAGGACAAGAGGGCTTTCTACACCCGATTGCCCATATATCTTATTTCCCAGTTGCAGGTAAAAACAACATTTAACATTTGTTTTTTAAATTTTGAGTCCAAAATTCTCTCCATTCTTCCCTCTCCACACAACCTCATTGAGAACGCACACAATTTAATATAGTTTATATATGTGTAGCTATACAAAACACTTTCACAACAATCATATTGTGAAAGGCTAACTATATTTCCCTCCACCCTATCCCACCAGCAACTTATTCTATTTTCTCCTTTGACTCTGTCCATTTTTAAATGAGTTTGCTTCTGACTACCCCTTGCCCAATCTGGCCTCCCTTCTATCATTGCCCCATCTTATTCCCTTCCATCTTGACTTTGCTGTAAGGCAAGATATCCAACTGAGTGTGTATGTTAGTCCCTCCTTAAGCCAAATCCAATGAGAATAAGGTTCAATCTTACCCCTTCACTGCCTCCCTCTTCCCCTCCATTCTAACAGCTTTTTCTTGGCTCTTTTATATGAGATAATTTATACCATTCTATCTCTCCCTTTTTCTTTCTCTCAACATACTCCTCTCTCATCCCTTAATTTTATTTTTTAGATATTATCCCTTCATATTCAACTCAACATGTGCCCTCTGTCTGTATATATTACATATATATACATATATATGTATATATGTGTATATATATATATATATATATATATATATATATATATATATATATATATATTCCCTCCTACCACTCCTATCACCCTAATACTGAGAAAGTTCTGATGAGTTACAAGCACCATCTATCCATGTAGGAATACAAATAGTTCAACTTAAAAAAGAAGTCCCTTATGATTTCTCTTTACTTTTTCATGCTTGTCTTTCTTCTTGTTTGTGAAAGTTAAATTTTCTATTCAGCTCTGGTCTTTTCATAAAGAATACTTGAAAGTCCTCCAATTCATTGAATTTCCACTTTTCCCCCTGAAGTATTATACTCCCTTTGGCTGGTTAGGTGATTATTGGTTTTAAACTTAACTCCTTTGAACTCCAGAATGTCACATTCCAAGCTGTTTGATCTCTTAATCTAGAAGCTGCTAGATCTTGTGTTATCTTTATTGTGCTTCCACAATTCTCAAATGGTTTCTTTCTGGCTGCTTGCAATATTTTATCCTCTACTTGAGAAATCTGGAATTTACCTACGATATTGACATAGGAGTTTTTTTGGGGGGGATTTTTTTCAAGAGGTGATCAGTGGATTCTTTCAATTTCTATTTTACCCTTTGGTTCTACAATATTAGGACAGTTTTCCTTGACTATTTCTGGAAAGATGATGTTCAGGTTCTTTTTTGGATATGGCATTGAGTTAGTGAAATAATTTTTAAATTATCTCTCCTGGATCTATTTTCCAGGTCAGTTGTTTTTCCAATGAGGCGTTTCACATCGTCTTTTTTTTCAGTTTTTTGGTTTTGTTTTATAATTTCATGATATCTCATAAAGTCCTTAGTTACTATGTGCTTCATTCTAATGTTTAAGGAATTATTTTCTTCAGTGAGTTTTTGGACTTCATTTTCCATTTGGCTAATTCTACTTTTTAAGGTATTCTCCTTATTTGCTTTTTTGGATCTCTTTTGCCATTTGGGTTAGGCCATTTTTCAGGTGTTATTTTCTTCAGTATTTTTGGATCTCCTTTAGCAATCAATTGACTCATTTTCATGATTTTCTTACATCACTCTCATTTCTTTTCCCAATTTTTCCTCTACTTTTCTTACTTGATTTTCAAAATCCCTTTTGATCTCTTGCATGGTCTGAGATCAATTCTTATTTTTCTTGGAGGCTTTTGATATAGGAGCTTTGACTTTATTGTCTTCTTCTGGTTGCATGTTTTAACCTTCCTTGTCACCAAAATAAGTTTCTATACTCTGAGTAATTTTACCCTGTTTGCTTTTTTCCCCAGACAATTATTTGCATTTTGAGCTCTTTGTGAAGGTAGTACTCTGCTTCCAGAGTGGAGAGTGCACTGTCCCGAACTTCAGTATATTGTGAAGTTGTTGACAGAGATGCTTATAGTCACCTGAAATTTTTCAGTTCTTCTAAGGTAGTATGATCAAAGGAGAGATGTTTACTTCTCTCCTGGCCTGTACTCTGTTCTGTGAGTCAGCTCAAGCACTCTTTTCACCCTTGGAAGAACATTCCCTTTCCACAGCTACCACAAGCTCTCCCAAGCTGTAACAACAATGTTGCTTGCCGTTACTGTGGCTGTGTAGACTAACATCAGTGCACAAATGGGCTGCCAGCAAAGGTTCTTTGATCTACTTTTCTAAGGAAAGCAGCTTTAAGGGGTTAACAAGCTCACTTTTATTAAACACACACACACACATATATGCATATATATACATATACATATATGTTTCACTTAGTTCAAGGGAAAAAAAGCCAGCACCCTGAACTTTAGAGAGAATACAAAGAGAAATTACAAAAATGTATTATATAAACAGAACAAACACAAATTAGCAAATAGGCTTCTTTCTGTCCATAGCATTACATGCAGTTACCAGAGAAAGAAGCACCAACATCTGGGTTTTTAGCTCCTTAATGGCTATCCAGAGTCTCCACACCAACACTCTTCCAATGAGTGAGCCAGAAACAAAATGGTAACCTCGGAGTATATATACACTTCTGCAGAGTCAGAGTGCTTCACATCTCTTGAGGGCTCCACACCTCTGGAGGATTTCACATATCTTGAGGGTTTCACATCTCTTGTTGTCTAACTAGCAAAAGGGTGGGAACCATCCTACCAACAAAGTAAAGACTTAATCAAAGGCATTTGATTACCCCAGTGCTGAGAAACACTTTGAAACAAAAGACAGCAAAAAGTCATACTTTCCTTGCACTTACATTCCACCCCTCCTGGATCCTTGGCATTACAATCTAAATGGCCATGGATCCTGGAATAAATAGAGGCACTATACTTTGCGATCCCATCACATAATAATGTATTCATAAGGTTGCCATATAGTCTTAAATAAAACATCATTCAGTATATCTTATAGACCTTCTCAGAATACCCACACAGCATATGCCATTGTTCAATAAACTAAATTATAACATTCATAGTAACATCCTTAAGCAAAATATCATTAAGTAGTGTTCTCCCAAATACTTCTTTACACAAGTAGGGGGTCCCAGGCAAGGGTCTTCCCTAGCACAACGTATCATCCTACAGGGATGGCAAAAAATACTAACAACATATACCCCTAGGTCAAAGCAGGGTACAGTCTCCTCAGTAAATATGAAGAGTCCAAAAAAAGTGCTCTTTTCATCTTGGCCTGAGGTCGACCTTTAAGTCCCATGTCTCTTCCTCTGCAGGCCAACTGGTCACAGGTCTTGTCTGGATTCACACAAAGGCATCTTTCTGTTCCTGTTCCTTGTCTTAGCTCACAGGGAGTGCTCCACTTCAACTTCTTCCTGCTCCTGGCCAAGAGTAGGCTCCAGGGGCTCCTGTACAAAATTTTTGTTTCTGGGAAAGTAAAGTTCCATACACAGGCAGCTCTGCACTCCTACTCCAGGCTCCACAGAATCATAGTTAACACAATTTGGAAACAGTGAACAAGTATTCCAAGCCCCATGCTTTCCTTTAATTTACAGATCCTAATGATCGCACCATTTTGTAACAACAATATTGCTTGCTGCTACTGTGGTTGTGTAAGACCCACAACACCAGCACACAAAGAGCCCAGGCTCTTTGATCTCTTTTTCTATGGAAAACAACTTTAATGAGTTAACAATCTCACTTTGATTAAATATACATATATTATTCACTTAGTTCAAGCCAGCATCTTGAACTTCAGAGAGAATGGAGAGAATTCAGAGAGAATACAAAGAGAAATTACAAGCCTATATTATATAAACAGAACAAACACAAATTAGTAGACAGGCTTCTATCTGTCCATAGCAATACATACAGTTACCATAGAAAGAAGCACCAACATCTGGGTTTTCAAAGCTGAGAGGTTACTTAACAGCTACCTGGAGTCTCCACACCAACAAGCTTCCAATGAATGAGCTCCAAACAAAATGCTAACTTTGGAGTACATATATACTTCTTCAGAGTCAAAGTGCTTCACACCACTTGAGGGCTTTACACCACTCAAGAGTTTCACGCCTCTTGTGACCTAACTAGAAAAAAGGTTTGGGTTTTCCTGCAAAAAAAAAAAAAGCAAGACTCAGTGGAAAGCAATCACTTGCCCCCATGCTGACAAGCACTCCAAAAGAAAAGACAACAAAAAGTCCCACTTTGCTTGCCCTTAAATACACCAGAACACCTCCTTACCCCAGATCTGCCACCCAGGCATGCGACCAAGTTCCAAGCAGGGCAAAGCAAGAGAATCTTGCCTTGGTGCTAGCAAAAAAAGATCCCTGACATCCCCATCTAATCATCTCCCACTGTCTGTGGGCCTGGAGTTCTACAAGCAGATCTCCCAGCTCCTGTCTCCACCTCTACCACCTTCACTTCCCCGGGGGCTGGGCCCAGACCAAATTCTTCTCTCACCCAAGTCTGACAGAGCTTTCCCACTGACTTTCTATATTGTCTTTTGCCTTTGTGGGTTCAGAAGTCTGGAAACTACCACAGTAATTCAGTCCCCTGAGGATGCCACCATTGTCTGTGCTGATGTGGTCTATGATGGATTGCACTCTGCTCTCAGCCCAGGGTGTGTGTTGGTAAACAAAATGGTCTCTTAGCACTGAGTTCAACCAAGTGCCCTTGAAGAGTTTGGCCTTTGTTTCCTTGATTAGATTGAGAATGCTTCTTGCCTCAAGGGAGGGCCCTGTTCACACATGAGTTTGAGTGACATGTTTGGGACATCAGAGGCTTATAGACCACATGGGTTTAAGTCGCCTCTTTGTGACAATTTTAAGTTACATTGGTGAGTCACATTTGTAGTATAGACATTGACTACTGTGTCTTGTGTACCCAATGTATTACACTTATCCACCACTTAGCCAGTACCAAGTAGTTTTAATGACTGTTGCTTTATAGTACAGTTTAAGATCTGGTATGGCTAGGCTACCTTCTCTAGCATTTCTTTTCATTAATTCCCTTGGTAAGACTTTTCTTAAGAACTTTGTTCTTCCAGATGAATTTGTTTTTTTATTTCTTCTAGCTCTATAAAATAATTTTGGCAGTTTAATTGGTATTGCAATAAACAATAGATTAATTTAGATCAAATTGTTATTTTTATACTAGCTTGGTCCAACCATGAGCTACTGAGGTTTTTCCAGTTATTTAGATATGACTTTATTTCTGTGTAATGTGTTTTGTAATTGTGTAGAATCCCAAATATTTGATAATGTCTGCAGTAATTTTTTTTAAGGGGTTAACTATCTTCTTTAATCCAACATTCACTTAGTTCAGGAGGAAAAGCCAGCAAACTGAACTTCAGAGCAAATACAAATTACAAACATGCACAATATAAACAGACCAAATCACAATTTATAGTTCCCAAAAAGCACCAACATCTGGGTTCACGAGCCGGGAGGCTCTTAGAGTAGCTGCCCAGAGTCCCATGCCACTCTGCCAGTGGCTGACAGCCCCAAGGGAGAATACCAACCTCTGGGTTTATACATCCTGTTCAGGGTCATGTGACCTAAAAGTGTCACAAACATGAGTCTTAAACCCACGTGGTCTAGGATTTTCTTTTTTTTTTAATTTATTTTTAATATGTTTAGTTTTCAGCATTGATTTTCACATGTGTTTGAATTACAGATTTGCTCCCCATTTCCATCCCCCCACTCCAAGATGGAGTACACTCTGGTTGCCCTGTTCCCCAGTCTGCCCTCCCCTCCGTCCCCCCATTCTCCTCCGATCCCCCTATCCCTTCCTTTCTTGTAGGGCAAGATAAATCTCTATGCCCCATTGCCTGTGCATCTTATTTTCTAGTT
>JAQQSZ010011447.1:0-12251 GCA_028646595.1 Phalanger gymnotis | reverse complement strand
ATGACATCAATCAGCAGAAAAATCATATTATCAATCACACTACCAGTATGTTCCCCCCTGTTCCTTTCTTGGCAGGTGAGCTTATAGGTAACAGATTTCTATCACAGCTGTGCAGAAATGACTACATCTTCACTCTCAAAACTGCCTAGCGTTGCCCCCAAAAAAGTGATTGTTATTGTCATAAGAGTTTGTTTTCATTTCCATATTCTTATCTACAATCTGGATATGTATTTCCTCGTGCAACACTGAGTACGAGTCTCGCCACTGATGTGACAAGGTTGCTCCATTCATTTCTGAATATGAGGTGCAGTGCTGGAAATGTGAAGGTGAAGCACTGGAGGCTGGAGTGTTATGCATCACAGGCGGATTGATCTAGTTCACCTAGTGTAAGGTGATTTTTCTGTGTGGATAATCAGGGTTGGGGGGGAGCGTGTGGAACCACTTGGATTGGAGTTGTTCCAATCCAAGTACAGCGTTTGGTGGAATCACAATCCAGTTCTTTGACCCAATCCTGGTCAGGATCAGACATAGACATACTTTCTTAGGGGTATGATCACTCCCAGTTTTTTGTTTTTGGTTTGGGGTTTTGTTTTGGGTTTTTTTTTGCTTGTTTGTTCATTTATTCAAATTCTGAAAACATGAATGTTTAATTAATTTTAATTAATCCACCCTCCCCCACGTTAAATTGTCTCCGTTTTATAAGGAATCCCTAGTGAAGTCCAAACATCAAAAACAATAAACATCCAATCCAAAAGTAATGGCCGACACCTAACAAAACGCAATCACTAGTAAAGTAACAAACAAAAAGCTTTGAGTTCACAAATGTCATAACAGCAAGATAAGTGATTCAAGTAGAGTGCTGTTGTTAAAGTTGTTCCAACAATAAGCATGGGTGCATGTTGTACTTTATGATTGTTTGCTTTGAATCTTTACTTTGTAAAATCACTAACATTTGATCAGTAGATCAGACATTATGGGGTTGCTGATTAAATGGCACTTTAAATATTAAAACAGGAAAATAAAAGCAAATAAGAATTAGGAACTCTTAACAGCATACTGACCAACCACAACTTTGAAGGACTAATGATGAAACATGTGAAGAATGAGATTAAAAAAAAAACTTTTTTTGGACATAAAAAAAAAGAAATGACAAGCAGGATGATTTCAGAAAAACCTAGAAAGACATACATGAACTGATGCATAGTGAAGTGAATAGAACCAAGAGAATGTTGTACACAGTAACAGCAATATTGTTCTAGGATGAATTGTGAATGACGTAGCTATTCTCAGCAATACAGCAAGACAATCCTGAACAACTGGTGATGAAGCATACTATGCACCCCCAGAGAAGGAACTGATATCAATTGAATACAGACTCAAGGGTGCTATTTTTCACTTTCTTCCTTTCATTTTTCTTTTATTCAAGACTTCTTGTACAAAATAACTAATATGGAAATGTTTTACATAATTGCACACATATAACCTCTATCTGATTTACTACCATTGAAGGAAGTGGGGAGGGAGAAAGGAATAGAATTTAGAACTCAAAACTTTAAATAAGAATGTTTAAAAAATTGGGAAAAAAAACCCAAATTGTGCCTACCCTTTGATCCAGCAATACCGCTACTAAGTCTGTATCCCAAAGAGATCACAGAAAAAGGAAAAGAATTATATGTACAAAAACATTCATAGCAGCCCTTTTTGTGGTAACAAAGATTGGAAATTGAAGGACTGCTCATCAGTTGGGGAATGGGTGAACAAGCTGTGGTTTATGATTATGAAATTGTGCTATGAGAAATGATGGAGGTGATTTCAGAAAAAAAAAAAAACCATGGAAAAACCTATAGGAACTGATGCAAAGTGAAGGGAGAAGAACCTGGAGATCATTGCTCACTTTAACAGCAGTATTGTAATGAGGATCAGCTGTGAAAGGCTTGACTGCACTGCTCAAAGCAATGATCCAAGACATTTCCAAAGAACTCGTGATGAAAAAAGCTATCTGCCTCCAGAGAGAGAACTGATGAACTGAGTGCAGATTGAAGTATATATCTCCTCGTTTTCTTTATTTTTCTTGCTTATTCTCAAAGTGTGGCTAATATGGAAATGTGTTTTACATGATTAAACACATATAATTGATATCATATTGCTTACTTTCTCAGTGTGTGGGTGGGAGGGAGCAAATTTGGAACTCAAAATTTAAAAAGAAAAGAATGTTAGAAACAAATAAATAATAAATGAATAAATGCTTTAAAACAAACAAACAAACAAAAACCTGATCAGACCTTGAAGCCAAAGAAGACCTGGATTCAAGTCCTGCCTCTGACAATACTGACTGTATGACCTGGGCAATTTATTTAACCTCTCAGTGCTCAAAGAAATTCTCTAAGATTACAAGACAACAGCAACAACAAACAATATCGACAGTGGACAGTGATAACATCTAGCATTTATATAGTGCTTTAAGATTGCAAAGTGCTCCACATATCTTCATTTCCTTTGAGCTGCAGAAGTAGGTGCCATTATGATTCCCATTTTACAGATGAAAAGTTAAGGCCCAAAGTGCTTCATCCAGAGTCACACAGCCAGTAAGTGTCTGAGGCAGGATTTGAATACGAACTCCTGATTCCAAGTCTCGTACTCTATGCGCTATGACCCTTGCAGACAATTTGCAGCTTCGTGTTGGTTGAGAGAGTTTCCTCACCCTGGAATTCTCTATTTCAAGGAAATCACAGAAGTAATGGGGGTGGGGGAGTTGGCAGGAAGGAGAGGAAGGAACAAGCCTTTATATAGCACCTACAATGTTCCAGGCACAGCACTAATTGCTTTACAAGTATTACCACACTTAATCCCTATTTCTCAGAATCAGTTTCCACTGCCTTAGCCCAGCTTTCTCACATCACTGAATCTGTCTTCACTTTCAAAATGGAAATCAAAAGACAAGGCAAGCCTACAGTTTCCACTAAGGAATATCATAAGCACCGAGCAGAGGCGATGAATTCTGTCCCAGGGCAGAGATGGGAGAATAGATACAGCACCTGCAACTCATTTCTATCTAGAATAGAAGCAGGACAATAAAAACACTCCTTTCCCCCCATTCAAAAGTCCCAAAGGCTACTGGGTAGCCTGGCTGGATGCTGCTTCTCCTTTATGATGCTCTCAGAATCCTGATGTTCATGCACTTGGCTGAGGAGAGACTGGGTTAGAAAGAGACTTGGCATACCCTTCCCCTAATCATGCTGGCTGGAGGTGGAAAATGCAAACAGCTCCAATAAAAAGATGGATGATTTGGTAAATAAGGTTAAATCAGATATGTGATCACCTCTCTGGCACTCTGTAAATTATAGTGTCCTCACCTCATTTAGATTCTGCTATCTTTATCTCTGCCCAGAAATTGTTCTTCTTTTCCTGCCAGGCCTTGGAATGTATGATCTTAAAAAAATAACTATATTTCAATATAATTGATTCCTTTGTAATTGTACTTTTTTTTATTTCATGCATTTAAAAACATTACTCTGAGAAGAAGTCCATAGGCTTCATCAGACTGTCAAAGGGGATCCACCACCCCACCCCCTCAAATGAATAAAAATTCCTGTCTTGGGAACTTGGTGCTCCTTCATGTAAGAGATGCAGTTTTCTGTGTCAGAAAGCCTCAGCCTGGCTTGTCTTTGGAGATTGCGTGTGCTCTTCTCCCAAGTCAACTCCTGTTTCCTTAGATCCCGGCAAAGGTTATCCATCCCCATGCCCAAGGGTTTTCCTAATCGCTGCACGTTAGCTCTGTTGAGGACAAATTGTAACACGTGGCAGCTTCCAGATAGTGGCAGTCCTGAGTATCTTTCCAATGTCTTTCAGTTTGTGGGTGGTGGCCCCCCTCTTCACAGGCAGCACTACTGTCACCAAGGGGAGCCCAGACAATGACAGAGATATTGTGAGGAGTAAATCTTTAATCTAATGACACAAACTGAACAAAGGGCTGAGTGTGCTGAATACAAAGTAGTATGGAAACAGAGAGCTGGCCTAAATACATAAACAGGGGCAACCATGAAGGAACCAAGGGGTTAGATGGAAAGCAGTTCAGAAACTGGGCAAGGAAAGCTGCTTGTCCTTCTAGTCTCCAGGCCATTAGGGGGCTAGTATTGTAAAGCTAAAGATACTACCGCCATCATCTGTTCTCTCTCTGTCACTGATTTCAGGAAATCACAGTTTGAGAGCTAGAAGGGACCTCAGAGCATATTTAATCTAATGCCTTCAATTTGCCGGTATAAGACCAAGACTCACAGAAACAAAGTGACTTGCTCAAAGTCACAAGGTAGTAAATGAAAAAGAGGGGATTTGAATCCAACTCCTCTCCCTCCAAACTAGTGTTCTTTCCATTTTCCCACATATTTGCATCTTGCCAGATTGGTCTGAATATAGAAATAATGGACTCTTGGGTGAATCTAATCATAGGCCATGAATTTGGGGGTTTGGCCTGAACCTGTGCTTTCATAGGCATAGAGAACTCCCAGTATAGAAAGTCCCTCCCCTGATACAAATTAGGAACTCATGTATAACTTCTTGACTGAGTTCCCTAGGAGCCCTGAGATCTTAAGCGATTTACCCATAACAAAACCAGACACGGTACTTGAAACCTATTCTTAATGCCAAGGTCAAATGCTGATCCACCAAAACACACTGCCCTCAGGTCATGGAAGGTAGAACCATAGGAGCAAAATCTAAAGAAATGGTTGCAACAACTGAGAGGCAGGAGTGTGTATGGGAGCCACTTCTCTGGATTTCTCTCCACTCGCCAGTTGTTCTGCCAGCCAGAAATTTTCTTTATTCTTCCTTTACCTTGGCAGAACTATTTCCTCATTGGGGATTTATTTCAGGAGCTTTCTCACCTGGCGTTGGTTAACTAGCTCCAAAATGTATCGAAAGCTCCCCGTTTTCGCATTTCTAATAGTCGTTATTCCATTCAAGCCTCTTGTGTTCACTTGAGAGCCTTTAATGCTATTCAAATAGGGTACTTCATTGAAGATTTTGAAAAATAAAAGTGAATTTGCTATGGAAACAGGGTCATGCAGATCTTGTCGAGGGTCCTTTCACACCTTGGTGTCATGTTTTACAGGATATGCAGTGTTAGGAAATGATTGCCTGCCTGCTTCTTATAAGCTTGTGGAGGACAAAGACTGTATACTATATACTTTCTTTATATCCCTAGATGCGTAGCTGACATTCAATAAATGTTCTTGGAAAAGGTGCTTATTATATTACATACTTCCACTTGGGTTTTTTTTTTGGGGGGGGGGTCATGTCTGTTGCTTCTATCTCCCTTGAGGACAAAGTAAGAAAAAATCAGCAAGAACTACAGTAGGAGTATTTATTATACAGGCTTTTTTGAAATGGAAATTTATTGCTGTATATTATGAATCTTCTCTTATGTTCTGCTGTGCACATGGCAGTGCTTTTTTTTTCTTTTGTTACTTTTTATTTAAGTTATAATATGTTTCTTTTTCTTTTCTCATTGTAGATTTAAGTTTAAGAACTACAATATTAGGATTTTTTTGGAGGTCTAGAACTTGTGATTTCGTTGGTGTGAGGTATTCCCACCGTAAAAACTTCCACCACTGATCCAGTTCTAATAAGTGGTCTATAATTCATAGTCCTAGAGTGTTGCCTTGAAGAATAGTATCAAACTCAAATAGAAATGGGGCCACTATTCCACACATAAGGATTACTGTGGTTGCATATTGACTTAGTTTTAAAATGCAATGTTAACTATGTGTTTTTTCTTTTCTTTTTTTTTTTTTTTTTGGAGAGGGGAAGGCAGGGTAATTGGGGTTAAGTGACTTGCCCGAGGTCACATAGCTAGTAAGTGTGTCAAGCATCTGAGGCCACATTTGAACTCAGGTCCTCCTGACTCCAGGGCCAGTGCTCTACTCACTGAGCCATCTAGCTGCCCCCATGTTATCTATGTTTTAATGCATTTTTATTTTTCTTGTTAAATATTTCCCAATTATATTTTAATCTGGTTCAGTTTCAGTGCTGACTCTTCCTATAGCTAGTACATGTCAAGAGTAGTATTTGAACCCAGGTCTTCCTGATGGGGTGGGGGGAGGGGATAAGCACTCTCCACAGATACAGAGAGGCAGGGATATTTCAGTCTCTGGCAATTTAGAGAAACTGGATTAATCCCTTTGTCTTGGTAACAGTTTGGGTGTGGCACTCCTTAAAGGCCAAGGGTTAGATATATTTCCACCACTATTGTTCTATGAGTATTGCTGCTACTTAGAATTTGTGGAAAGTAATAGTTTCATGGGTCCTGCCTGAGAACCTCTTGTTTCATTGTGGGAACGGCTCCCCATATTTGGTTAGTAGACCAGAGATGTGTGTTATTCTTCCAGACTTAAAAAGAAAACAATCCATCAATATAGAGGTGGAAGGCATCTTAGAGGTCATATAGTTCAACTTCTTCATTTTTTAAATTGAATTTTATATTTTTCAATTATTGAGAATTTTTTTCCCCTCACCTCTCAATTCCCTACTGAAAATACAAAGAAAAAAAAATGAACCCCCCCCTTCTTTTTTTAAACAAATAAGCATAGTCAAGCAAAACAAATTCCCATATTGGCCATATCCAAAGATGTGTGTGTCTGAGTCTATCACCTCTCTGTCAGAAAGTGGGTAATATTCTTTATCATCAGTCCTCTGGAATCAATGTTGGTCCTTGTGTTTGTTGATCAAAGTTCTAAAGTCTTTCAAAATCGTTCATTTTTACAACCCAAATTCTTCATATTAAAAGTGAGGTAACTGAGACCATTGACACTTGCCTTCAATTTGCTAGTGCATTCTCCCCCCTCCCTTTTTCCCATGTCAGAACAAGTCCCAAGCAATCTTCTATACATTTCCATAATGATTGGTCTCTTGAGGGAACACTGAAAAGCATTTCATCTCTTATGGCTGCATTTTAGCTCTTAACCCTTCGGTGCATTGTAATGAGAAGAGCACTAGACTGGTGTCAGAAACCTTGAATTATTCACTTTTCTGGTTCTCATTTTTATAAACTATAACATAAAGGAGTTGGTCTTTAAATCAAGGGTAACGGAATATGAATTCCATTAATGTTCTACTCCTCTCCCTCTTCAAAACAGCTATTGAAAACCCAGAAAACAAAGTTCTTATCCCTAAAATCCTTGGCACACCAAATTGGAAAACTCAGAAAAAGATATGCTTTTACAGAAGGTGAATTAACATTTGGCTTTTTCAGGCACCTAAACATTGGTTTTCCCCTTCTGACTTGCAGCTACTCCTTCTACAATAATGTAATCTTCTTGAAAGTTAGGGCTATCTTATTTTTCTGTTTGTATTACCAGGACTTAGTACAATGTTGGGCACATACTAAGTGCTTCATGAATGCTTTTTCACACATTACATGGTGTGGAAGTAAACCTGGATTCTGAAGAACAACATATGTGACGTGGAAAGAGGAACTGAAGAGAAATGTCCATTAATTCTTAAGAAAAAAAAGGAAAGAGAGTTGAGTATATATTAATATATGAAGAAATGACAATGCCTAAACTAACAAGACAAATTTGAAATATTAACACAAAAGGATAAACAGTAAGTACCATTGGGTTCTCTTGGGACTACTGGAGCTTATTTCAATGTGACTCATGACAGAACTTAAGTGGAAATGATGAGGGCACAGTCTCTGGGAACCCCCTTGAATCTGGAATACAGTTTCTGAGAGCCCCCTTGAACTGTCCTTGAATCTTCCAACTAGATCTGGCCTGTGGATAATATAAGGGCATAAGCCTTATATTATCATTAGGCCCAAACCTCTACCTAAACCTTGCTCTCTATTGTTACTATAGATATACATGCCTTCAGCTACTTCCAACCCTTAATTCCATTCTCTTGGTTCCTGGACTCTGACCTCACCTGGTCCTCCTTAGACTCCTCCTCAAAACCCTCCCTAAACCCCTCCTCTAGTCACCCCAGACCACCCCTCAATCCCTCCTACAACCTTTGTGTATATAATTTCCATCTTGCCTCTGTGAAGGCGCTCAGATTCAATCTAATTCAGTAGGTTGAATCTGGCCCTCTTGTAGAAACAGGCATCACAAAGGGTGGGATTCCTTAAGACAACCCATTATGGTGAATCCCTAATAAACTTTGTCTTTTCCCTTGGCTGAGAAGGCTTGAGTCCAATTCTTTCGGCAGGACCTGGCGCGTTGGTATTTTGGGGTCACAAGCACCCCTAGAAACCTATGGTTCCTTTCACTATCATCATTTTTACTTAAACCTCTTCAGAAAGATGAACTGTATGTTTCTTGTTTAGAAGAAATAGATCTCTTATGGTGAAATATCATGACCAGTTAAGGAGACATAGGTCAGTGTGAAAATCTATGAATTTGAGGGTGGAAGAGTTTCCTAATTTGAGGAAGCTTTCCCTAATATCAAGTAAAAAGTTACCCTTGTTGAATCTTAAAGTCATTATTTCTAGTTCTTCCTTCTGGGGCCAAAAGGAACAAGTCTAATCCTTCTTCCACACATGACAGCTCTATAAAATATTTGGCTACCGTATTTTTCCCTAAGTCTTCAATTTATGAAGCTAAATATTCTCATTTCCTCAAACTTGGAACCTGTGTTTCAAAAGTGCTCCCACCTACATGTGATTCTGAACTGTTAGAGAGAATGACTACTCACTTCATGCCTGTGGAAGGGGTGGAGTTGGCTTGAGAACTTTGTGGAGGAGAGATTTTTCTTCATTGGTGTTTAGAGAAAAGAGAAGACAGCTGTAGTTTCAGACTCTCATCACGACCAGTACTGAGGAGAAAGAGAAGACTTTAAGAAGTAGCAAATGGGTAGGGGAAAACCAATTCCTCCCATGTCTCTGATCCCTAGAAACTTTAGACAATTTCCTCATCAGTTAAATGAAGTGCACTCTCTCTGTCTCTTTCTCTGTCTCTCTCTGTGTCTCTGTGTGTGTCTCTCTTTCTCTCTGTCTCTCTCTGTCTCTGTCTCCTCCCCATTTTTTCTCATTCCAAGTGGGAGAGTTCAATTCGCTTTGTGTCTTTTCCAGAATATTCTAATCTCTAAAATTTTCTTTGATTTCTGTTTAATGCTTAGATCAATAGGTTTACTCACTACTTACTATTTGTGGTAATCTCACTCTTTACTTTCCATTAGACGCCCCTCCTAGAATAAGCCAATCACCTGAAATCTCATCATGCTGTTTCATTCACCCTCAGATATTCAGCTCCTTCCCACCTTGCTCAGCCTCCTTCACCCTCTGACCAGAGGGATGGAGGATAGAGCCCTAAACTCCCCCTAAAGTTGTTCTTTATACAAGGCGGGCATCTGGACTTTCCAGCTCACTCTCCACTTCATCTCTCCTTGGTTTGAACTCCACAGAACAACACAATCCCTCTTCTGCTCCAAGTACCCCTTTGTGAGCCCTTCCATGCTGCCCCTTCCCCTCCCCCACCCCCAGCTTGCTTTTTTGTGTTGTCTTCCCTGCTTGATTGTAAACTCCTTGAGGAAAGAGACTTTATTTAGTTTTCTTTTTGTATTCCCAGCACTTAGCACAGTGCCTGACACATAGTAGGTACTTAGCAAATGTTTATTAAATTGAATTGAATTGAATCTTTCTTGTAACTTGCTTCTGGTAGGAAGGCATCAAGCCTTAATGTGAAACTTTGAAATTACCCTTCCCTTTCTGGAATAATAACCAGGAAAAGCAGGTTGAACTTAAAAAAATAATGTCCCTATACAAGCAATATATAAGAGAGGGAAACAGATATGATATTTGCCCAGTACCCCTCTCTTTCAGATGAGAACAGAGGGGCCCACCTCTTGGCCCCTTATACCGATCCATTCTAAGCAGGAAACAAGGTTTCCCTTGGAGAGAGGTTGGCAAGATTCCAGCGATATCCATCAATGACTCATTTAGACAACCCATGTGGACACACACATAACCTACCTAAGCAGTACACATACCTTACGGACTTAATATAGTCTAGCATGATCTTTAGTGACCTCACCATTTTGGTCATCTTCCTTTGAATGTTTGTCAACACCCTTTCTAAAGTGTAGAACCTAGAAGCTGGAAGCCTGATTCCAGGTTTCTTACACATTACATCTTCCCCCTAACACTGCCAGTAGCACTAGCCTCCTTGCTGTTCCTCAAAAAAGAGCCCCATCTCCTGCCAGGGTAATTTTCATTAGCTCTGTTCTATTCCTGGAGTGTTCTTGATCTCATCTCTACTTCTTGCCTTCCCTGGCTTCTTTCAAGTCCTAGCTAAAATCCCACCTACTATAAAACACCTCTCCCAAACCTCCTATTTCTATTACCTTCCCCCTTTTAAGTATTTCTTATTTATCCTATATACGTAGCTTGTTTGTACATAGTGGCTTGCATGTTGTCTCCATTATTAGATTATGAGCTACTCGAGGGTTGGGACTATCATTGGTCTTTCTTTGTATTACCAGGGCTTAGGACAGTCCCTGGCTCATACTGAGGACTTAATAAATGTTTACTGACTGATTTATCATATAAACTGTTTTTAAGGCATGCTTTATTTATTCTGAACTTAAGCTATTTTTTAAGCCAAGTATGGGACACTACCTTTACCTCTATTAAATGCCACCTTTCTAGATCATTCGGATTAATGTTTCAGCCTGACAAAATCTTTTTGAATCCTAACTTTGGCATCTGACAGGTCTGGTTTAAACTATTCTTCTCTTACCACCATAGTTTAACAACTCCAGTTTAAAAGTAACGTTGATCCTCAGGGGGCTGCATTAATTGGGGAATGACTGAACATTATGGTACATAATGTGATGAAATATTGTACAGTAAGAAATGATGGTGATGGTTTCAGAGAAACCTGGGAAGAGTTATATGAACTGATGCACAGTGAAGTGAACAGAACCAGAACAATTTATAGATTTATACAAGTAATACAAGTAGCGAGGTGGTGCATAGGATAGAATTCCAGACCTGAAATCAAGAAGTATCATCTTCCTGAGTTCAAATCTGTTGTCAGATACTTACTATCTGTATAACCCTGGGCAGCTCACTTAACCCTGTTTGCCTCAGTTTCCCCATCTGTAAAATGAGCTGGAGAAGGAAATGGAAAACCAGTCCAATATCTTTGCCAAGAAAACCCCAAATGGGGTCACAAAGAGTCAGACAAGGCTGAAATTGTTGAGGGAGAAAAAACCCATGGATTCAGGAATCCCAAAACTAAATTTCCCAGGACTGGAGTTCCCAGCAGGGTCCTTGAGGGGGAATACCCCTCAAGAACCCAAGTACTGGAGAGGGTCAGGGCCATCTGGAATAAATTCACAATCTCAAGCATTCTTTAAGTCAAGGTGACAAAGATTTATTATGCTTTACAGGGGGCAAGAGTTCTTAGGGAATCTGCAACCTTACAGGGATGCAGGAAAAGTTTTTATAAGAGATTTAGGAGTGAAACATGTCAATTAGGTGTTTTGGGGTGGGATTAGGGAGTGGTTAAGGGGTAGTCAGTTCTTAAAGGAACATGCACTTTTTGTATCTACTGTGTAGGCGTATTACCCAGAGTTCACTGGGAAATAGCCTGAAGGGGGGCTACTAAGAGGAGTGGTTTTGACTGTGAAATGTCACTAAGTTAACTAATGGTCAGGGCTGACTGGGAATATCTAGGTGGCTCTCATCAAATATCTTGTTAAACAAAATAAATGTATGAGAGTATATATTTGACTATATCTGGGATGTACATCAGTAAGGTCAGTAAGTAGTAAATATTATCATGACATAGTGCACAGCCAATTATCAGTACATGAGGAATCAGTCTATAGATAGGCACAGCTGCCTACTGTGAAAGGAGTAAAGATAAGTGTGTTGCTGGAGGATGCTGCCCTTAAGCTAGAAAGATAGTATTTTGAGGCTAGGGAGAGATGTGACTTTAGAACTGGATGTGGGTTTGGAATAGGGTTTCAGGCACAGGCATCCAAGCAGAGACTGTTAGAATTAGGGTCCAAGCACAAGCACCCAAGCACCCCATCAAAATGACTGAACAATAACAACAGCAATGTGGGAAAGACAAAAGACTTTGAAAGAATTTGGAACTCTGATTAGTGTAATCACCAACCATGATTCCAGAGGACTAATGATGAAACATGCTACTCATCTCCAGATAAATAGGTGAAAGATTCAGAATGAGACATATTTTTTTGGACCTAGCCAATTTGTTTTGCTTAATTGTACATATATATATATATAT
>JAQQSZ010011446.1:0-12251 GCA_028646595.1 Phalanger gymnotis | reverse complement strand
CCTTGAATTGGATTTAAGTGAGGCAAAGTCACACAAAATTCTCAGCCTCATTCTCTCTTCCAGTGTCATTAAAATCCAGTGGCAAGACAAAAGTCAGATCAACTGGTGATGGCCCAGGATGTAGGGGATAACTTTGGCATCTTCAATGTCCAAATCTGTCCATTCTGCTGCCAGGAAATCTTCATGTGCTTGGAGTAGACATCCCCCTAACTCCCTGACAGGTTTGAGGCCTGTCAGTTATCCTCGACCTGGGTTAACGCATCTGCCAAGATGATTTTCTGGAGTGGGGCCACTGTGCATGCTATAGCTTCTTGGAGACACAGGTGAGAATTGGGTGAAGGTGGAAACCAAGAGTGGATAAGCAGCCCTGTAAAGGGCTGAGCAAATCCTCTCACCAGAGGTGCTAGTACTCCCTGAACACCCCATACACCCCATAAACTTGGGTCAACCAAGGTGGAGAGAGAACTTACCATCTCTAGGGAAAGGTGAAAAGCTACTGGAGTGTTTTTTCTGGAAAAGCAGGGAAGCTGCTCATTGTATTCAAATGCTTGAAGGACTGTCACATTTCAGAGGTATTAGACTTATTGAGTGTAACAGAACTAGCACCAAAAGGGAGAAGAGAAAAGGAGAAAGTCTATGGCTAAGTATCAGGAAGTTCTTAGTGATTAGAGCTGTCTGGGTGCAAAATGGGTTTCCTTGTGAGGCAGTGAGCTCCCTATTGCTGGAGGTAGTCCAGCAGAGATTCTTAAGCATTCGCCAAGGAGATGGTAGAAGAGATGGCTGCTTTATTTGGGGGTTAAATTGGATGACCTGCCCAAGGTCGCATGACTAGTGAGAGATCCAGTACTCACATTAGACTTTTCTGAATCCAAATTCAGTTTCGTGTGTGTCTGTGTGTATGTGTGTGTCTGTGTGTGTGTGTGTGTGTGTATCCCACTGTACCATACTGATTGTATCCTATAAAAAGCAATGTGTATGAAATGACAAACTTAAAAAAACAGGAGAAACAGGGGGTCAGAATAATGGGAGAAGAGGAAAAACCAGCGATGTTTTTTCAAACCTTAAGTAAGTGAATGAATAGAAAAAGCATTTATTAGGCACTTATTGTGTGCAAAGCATTGTGCTAAACACTAGAGATACAAATGAAAAAGCAACAGTCTGTGCTCTCACAGATCTCCCATTCAAATGGAGGCAAACAATAGAAATATGTATGTATATATGAGTGTATATATACACGCATTCACATACATAGGTATATTCTATATATTTTCCTATGTGTATATATGTGTATAAATATATGTGTATATGTATATATATAATTTTTTTCCTGCTCTTATTAGAATGTGATTGCTTTGAGAGCAGAAACTATCTTGTTTTTTCCATTTGTATGCCCAGGGCTTAGACAGTGCTTTGCACAATCAGCAGTAGTATTGTTAATAGAGCAATTAGAAGTCTAATCATTCAACCAGTTCTAAATCCACCTAACCGTGCTTCTCTCTCCATCTCATCTCCAAAGATATCATGAGAGACTTTGTGAAATTCCTCACTAAAATATAGTAGTAACTGTGAGAGAGAGGGGATAAAGTTATAGTACCTCTAATTCCCTTGTGTAAGTTTGGTTGGCTCTATGATCTGGCAGAACTGTCTTTGAAAGTGTAATTAGGAGGCTGTAACAATGCCCTGGATGTCCCAAAATATCCTGTAACTGTGTTCATTCTGCATGCTACAGAAATAGGCTTTGCCAATACTATGATTGCCACTCTCCTCCATTTCGTTCCCTTAGGTCTAAGAAAGCTGTGCCTTGCCTGGGGACAATTAACTCTTGTGACAACACATGTGTGTAATGCATTCCATTTTGTAATGGGTCTCCCTGCACCCAGTCTGCCTCCCTCTTTAATCCATATTCCACACAGCAGCCAAACTGATATTCCTGAAACGCAGAGCTAAAGATTTCATACACATCCCTCCACCCCCATTCTATGCCAAAAGTTCAATGGCTCCCCATCGCCTCAAAGATAATGTACAAAATCCTCAGTCTGCTTTTTAGGGCCCTGCACAATTGTGGTTCCACCTAACTGCCCAGTGTTATTTTGTATTGCTTGCTTTCGTGTAGTCTCTTTCCAGTTAAATAGGTCTGTCACCTATTTTTCATGCACGATATTCAATCTCCCAACAAAAGCCTAACATATCTCAAATATGTCCCTTCTTTCCTGTGACCCTGCCACCACCCTGGTGTAACCCCTCATCACTTCACACTGAATTATTGCAGCAGACTTCTGGTTGGTCTCCCTGTCCCAAGATTCTCCCCACTACGATCCATGCTCCATTTAGATATCAAAATAATCCTCGCAAAGCCCAAATCTGACTATGCTTCCTCTCAGCACCAACCCTCCCTCCCAATAGATTCCAATCTACCCACCCAGTCACCTTCAGGATCAACTATAAAGTTTGGCTTTCAAAGCCCTTCATAACCTGGTCTTTTTTTACCTTTTCAGTCTTCTTGCGCCTTCCTCATGCTCTTCTTCTCCTCTCTTCTCTCCTGGTCCCTCTTCCCATATTCTGTGATGCAGTGACACTGACCTCTTTGTCTTCATGCCTAGAATACTCTTTCTCCTCATTTTTATGGCCTGACTTCCTTCATGTCTCAGCTAAAATCCCACCTTCTCCAAGCTTTTCCTTGTCTCTCTGAACGCTACTGCCTTCCTTCTCTCGATTACATCCAATTTATTATGTATGTATAGTTTGTTAGTACATGGTAATTTACATAGACTATTAGCTCCTTGAGAGAAGAGACTTTTTGTTTCTTTTCTCCTTTTCTCTATGTCTCCAGTGCTCAGTACAGTGGTAGGCACATATCAGGGACTTAATAAATGTTGATCAATTGACTGGCTGACTGATTTTTTCACCATTGACTCCCTTGCTAGAACGTGTGCTCTTTTGACCTTTGTTCTGTATAATCCCTATCTTCCTTTGAGACAAAGTTCAGGGGCTACTTCCTTCCTACATGAAGACTTCTCTGATTTCCCCAGTTGCTGGTTGTCATTTCAGTTGTGTCCAACTCTTCAAGACCCCGTTTGGGGTTTTCTTGGCAAAGATTCCAGAGTTGTTTACCATGTCCTTCTCCAGCTCATTTTACAGATGAGGAAACTGACACAGTGTTAAGTGACTTAGTCAGCCAGATTTGAACTCAGGAAGATGCCTTCCTGACTTCAGGTCCAGCACTCTATCTTCTCTGCCACCCAGCTGCCTCTCCAGTTGTTGGTACCTCTTGAAATTACTTAGTATTAGTTTAAATATACCTTATATTTAAACATGTCGTGCCCCTGGCCCCCAGCTCCATACAGAAAGCAAACTTCTGGACAGCAAGGTCTATTTTATTTTAAGCTTTTTATGCTTAAAACAAGTACCTAGCATGATGCTTTGTATATAGTGTGGTTGTTCAATTGTTTCATTCGCGTTTGACTCTTTGTGACCCCATTTGGGGTCTTCATGGCAAAGATACTAACGTGATTTGCCATTTCCTTTTCCAAATCGTTTTATCTATGAGGGAACTGAGGCAAACAGGATGAAGTGACTTGCCCAGGGTCACAGAGCCAGTAAGTGTCTGAAGCCATATTGAATTCATGAAGATGAGTCTTCCTGACTCTAAGCCTTTCCCATTGTGTATAGTAAGCACTTAATAAATGTTTATTGAATAACTAAATAAACTAAATTGTATTAATATACCAATGGGAGGAATCTATCTTTTCTAACTGGTAAAGTAGAAATGACACGAATGTTTGGAGGAAAGGACTCTGACACCTTGATGTTTATAATAGATGGAGAGATGAGTGCTGGTTCTTCTGACACCCGAGATGGTGACGTAATTTGCACTGTTGTTACTGCTCTTCATTCTCGAAGAGGACTAATGACATCATGAGGGTGTTGCCCTGAATTGGATTTAAGTGAGGCAGGGCTGTGCAAAGTCACCAGCCTGACTCTCTCTTCCAGAGTCATTGAAATCCAGTGGCAAGGCAACGGCCTGGGATGCAGTGGACAACCTTGGGCTTTCTAATTAAAGTCTTCGCCAGGTCTCATTTTGTCTGAGGTAATGCCGTTCATATGTAAATAACTATGATAAATGTTGAAGTGCTGTTGGCGATCTTTGAGAAATCATGGCAAACAGTCAATGTGCTGCAGAGTTGGCTATAGGCAAAAATCCTGATTTTCAAAAATAAATAAATAAAGGAGTAAGCAGGTCAATTTTCTATACTATCGGCAAGTAAGTTTCATGTTCTTAGAAAATCACTGAACACATATTAAAGAGATGGTCAGTCAACTTTTAAAATAGGGAGCAGAAATCACTGTGTTTATTAACAAGTTTCACCAGACTAATCTCACTTCCTTTTTTTTACAGACCTGGTAGATCCAATCCTTTTGAACTTCTTGAATCAATATTACTGGTTTGTAGCGAAGCAATTGAGTGAGATCTCTCATGATATCTTTGTGGACAAGATGGAGAGATAAGCACAGTTAGGAGAATTTGGAATTGGTTCAATGATGGGGTACAGTAAGTGATGGCTATTACTACATTTACCTCAACCTAGGAAAACGTCTCTAGTGGAGGACTCCCTATCCTTAACCATGTTCTATTCGATGTTTTTTATCAGTGCATGTGGATCAAAGTATAGGTGACATACTTATCAAACCTACAGATGATACAAAGCTAGAAGGGACCCAGATCTAAATATTCCTGACCTGATTTATCCTGACCTGCTTATGAATGCTTAGTTGAGTCAACTCTAAGAAAACAAAATTGAATTTGGAAAAATGTCAAGTACTATAAATGGGTTTAAAAATTCAATTGCCCAAGTACAGGAGGGAGATAACTTGGCTAAACAATGGTTTGTATGAAAATTCCCTCACATTTTAGTGCACTACAAGCCCCATATGCATCAACAGAGAGATACAGCAACCAAAAATGTAGATAAGACCTTAGGCTAGATTATACAGCACAAAGGAGGTGATATTCCTTCTGTATTCTGTCCTCATCAAATCTCTTGTGGAATATTGTATTAAGTTTGGGTGCCATATTTGAGGATGGAGACTGATAAGCTAAAGTTGATCCAAATGAGGGTGTTCAAGATGTTCAGAAGGCCAGTAAAAGAATGAAGGGACTATTTAGATGTTTTCCATGGAAAAGAGAAGCATTACAGAGGTGTAATAGGCACAAGGGATGAAACACTGGGCTTGGAATCAGGAAGGTTTATCTTCATGAATTTAAATCTGGCCTCAGACACTTACTAGCTGTAAGACCCTTGGCAAGTCACTAAACCCTGTTTGCCTAAATTTCCTCATCTGTAAATGAGCCGTAGAAGGAAATGGCAAACCACTTCAGTATTTTTGCCAAGAAAACCCCAGAGAGTCAGACACAACCGAAATGACAAAACAACAATCTTTGTCTAAAAATCAGCTGGAGGCAGGTAGGTGACTCAGTGGATAGAGTGCTGGCCCTGGAGTCAAGAAGACCTAAGTTGAAATCTGGTCTCAGATATTTACTAGCTGTGTCACCCTGATCAAGCCACTTAACCTCTATTTGCCTTCATACACTGGAGAAGGAAATGGCAGACCACTATGGGGTCTTTGCCAAGAAAACCTCATGGACAGTATGGTCCACATGTTCACAAAAGAGTTGAACATGACTCAGCAACAATAGTCTTTGTCAATAAATATTGAAGGGCTGTCATATTGAAGAGGAATGAGACTTATGCTGTTTGCTCTAGGTATCAGAACTTGGCAGAAGTAGTGGGATAGATTTCAGTTCAATATCAGGATAAAAGGGAGTTGGGAGGCCTTGGGAGGTTGTGAATTCCCTTTGACAAGAAGTCTTCAAGCACATAGTGAATGACTTATCAAGTTATTAAGTTATCAAGTACATAGGAATGCTGTAGAAGGGACTCATTCTTCAGGCATGGGTTGGGTTAAATGAACTCTAGGCTCTCTTATAGTTTACAATCCCATGATCTTATGCCATCCTAAACTGAAGACAGACTATGAAAGGCCTTGAACGTCAATCCAAGGAGTTATGATTGGTCAGTAGTGGAGAGCCATTAATAATATTGGAGGTATGAGTGTTTCTGACAGCAGCTCTAGAAACCTACAAATCCCTAGCTCTGCCCGTTATTATGTATGTGACAATGAAGAAGTCATTTGCCACTCACGCCTCCGGGGTCTTAGTTTCTTGATTTATAAATGGTGGGGCTCAACTAGATGTTCTTGAAACTGCATCTTATGATCCTATGTTTCTATGCTATCTTAGTCATTAGGTAATAAATGCATAGCTTGTATGGACTTCCTGCCTGGTATCAAAAGGCCTATGGGATACAATCTATTCTTAAAAGGACTTGGTGACGACTTTAAAATAGAACATGAAATATCATCAACTTTTTAGCCCCAGTTTTGCTTTAAAGCAACATCCAACCAATTATTTTGATAAATCCAGAAAGGAAACCATACAGGGAGAGATTTGGAAACCTTCCCTGTATTTCATTTTATATTCATTCATTTCTTTCTCATTAGAAGTTGTGGTAGGACAAAGAAAAGCTGTGCACTGACTTCAAAGCGAAAAATGGAATGCTTCTTGTCACTGTTTAACCCCACATTGCCCCTGATCCCATCCATTTTTGCTAATATTTTAATTTCTATGAAAATAAATGCACTCAGAGAAAGCAGCATCAAGATAGCCATATGTACAATGAGTATAGTGATGTAAATGATAACCCTAAAAAGCATTTCGACTATGACGAATTATATTGAACTATCTTGGTCCCAGGAGACAGATAGTGAAACACACTTCCTTTTAGTATAGAGCTGAGAGACTTACAGATGTAGAATGTGTCATTCTGGCATGAAAGGCCCACTGTATCAGTTGGTTTTGCATAAATATTTTTCTTTATTATAAGAGAGAGTTAAAGGTTAAGAGGCCCAAAAAAGTATAATTTCTCTAGCCAATAAATGGCCCTGGGACTTGAAACATAAAACTCACTTACCTTTTCCTCCTCTGCATTATGTCATTGGATTTGAAAGGCAATTTTCTCTTTTATTAATGAGCCTGCTACCCAGTTTGTGTTAGATTTCATTAGCCTTAGTCTTTCCTTGAATTCAGTGACAGATTGCTTTCTTTCAAAGCTGGAACGCCCTGTGGTCTAAGATCAAACCACAGTTCTGACTGGAAGGAGGATATTGGAAACAAATTGATGTTTCCTCCTAGCTTTAGATTTGGAAAGCATTTTGGTTGGTCATAAGACCTTCAATACCCTCATGTTGTAGATGATGAAAAAGACAGAGAAATTAGGTAACTTACCAGAAGACACAGAGACCATCAGCAGAAGAGCTAGAGTGGGAGGCCAATTCATCTGACTTCAAGTCCAGTACTCTTTCCACTACCCTCACATTACTGGAAAATGTGAAAAATCTTTGGAGAACATTTTATATACATGTCTATCCCTGAATCTTGTGTATTAGTTAATAAGGACTGATGACATTTAGAGAAGCAAGACTGAGTGCTTTTCTAGGATGGTATGAAGATATAAACTTCTCCATTTTTGACCCTTGTTCAAATGTGTTTAAAAAGTTATGTAAACTGAAGCATATTCAGTTATTAAGCATTTATGAAACTCCTGCTATATTCCTGGAATAATAAGAAAACCAAAAAACAGTCCCTTTTCTCAAGGAGTTCACAGTTTAATGCAGGAGACAACATGTAAGCTGTGTACAAACAGGTTGAGTTAGAACTAGTTAATAAGGAAGATTGTTATGCAGAGTTGTAAGGAAAAAAAAGACAAGCTATATGACCCTGAGCAAGTCATTTAATCTCTATTAGCATTAAGGAAATAGCAAATACTTCAATATCTTTGTCAAGAAAATCCCACGCACAGTATTGGCATGCTATGATCCACAGGATCGCAAAGAATCTAACACAACTGAATAACTGAACAACAACATAAGAAAAATACCATGTGGGAAGGAATGGGGGTATGAGAGCCCCTAAAAAACAAAAACAAAGGCAAATTTCACTAAGAGAAATGGAGAAACCTCTTGAAGAGAAGTCATGGAACTTCTCTCCCTTCTTTGCAGAAATGGAAGTCCATGGGTGTAGAATATTCCATGTACAATATTCTGTTAGTAGGTTTTGCTATGCTGCTATTCGTGTTTGTTTTACAAGGGATGGCTTGCTGGGTAGAGAAGGGAGAGGGAAATTTTCAAAAATTAAGGTGATCTACAGGCAAAAGACACTAATTAAAAATAAGATTAAAAAAAGGAAACTCATTCAGAACCATTCTATCAGGGAGTGACCAATCCATCGGAGCTGTGCTCTCTGAGGCAGAGTTTGAATGCTTGGCAGTTCAGTTCAAGTAAGGCTCTCAGTGTCGGGTACCTCATCCTGCCAGGTGATCTTCAGAATCTTCCTAAGACAATTCAAATGGAAGCAACTCAGTTTCCTGGCATGGTGCTGGTAGACTGTCCATGTTTCACAGGCATACAACAATGAGGTCAGCACCACGGCTCTGTAGACTTGTAGTTTGGTAGTCAGTCTAATACCTCTTCTCTCCCACACTTTCCTTCGGAGCTTCCCAAACACTGAGCTAGCTCTGGCAGTGCATGCATCAACCTCATTATCAATGTGTCCCCTGGAAAGTACACTACCATGGTAAGTGAACCTATCCACAGCATTCAAAACTTCTCCATTTGCTGTAACTGATGGCTCCACACATAGATAGTGTGGTGGTGGCTGATGGAGCACCTGAGTTTTCTTGGTGTTAATTGTTAGGCCAAAATTAGCAAAAGCAGCAGAGAATTGATTCATACCTCATTGCCTCTCAGCTTCAGAGGCTGCATTGAGTGCACAATCATCACAAACAGAAAATCACGCACCAGTACTCCTTCCACTTTAGTCTTGGCTTGTACTCTTTTCAAGTTGAAGAATTTACCATTAGTGCAGTAGCTGACCTTAATGCCATGTTCATCCTCATTGAAAGCATTTGACAACATGGCTGAAAACATCATGCCAAAAAGCATGGGAGTGAGCACAGAGTCTTGTTTCACTCCATTGGTGACTGGGAAAGCACAAGAGTCCATTATCTAGAACTTCAGCTTGGTAGTCAAATACAAAAAAAAAGAGCAAATAGTTTGCTTCAATCTGCATTCAAACTGCATAGTTCTTTCGCTGGATGTGGATAATATTTTCTATCATGAGTCTTTTGGAGTTGTTTTAGATCATTGCATTGCTCAGAAGAGCTAAGTCTAACAAAGTAGGTCATCACACAGTGTTGCCATGACTGGGTACACTGTTCTGGTTCTGCTCATTTTACTCAGCATCAGTTCATATAAGTCTTCCCAGGTTTTTCTGAAGTCCTCCTATTTATCATTTCTTATAGCATAGTAGTATTTCATTACATTCATATACCACAACTTGTTCAGCCATTCCCCCATTGATGGACATCTCCTCAATTGCCAATTCTTTGCCACCACAAAAAGAGCTGCTATAAATATCTTTGTACATGTGGGACCTTTTCGCTTTTTTATGATGTCTTTGGGATATAGACCTAGTAGTGGTATTGCTAGATCAAAGGGTATGTACAGTTTTATAGCCCTTTGGGCATAGTACCAAATTGTTCTCCAGAATGGTTGGATCAGTTCACAACTCTATATTAGTGTTCCAATTTTCCCACATCTTCTGCAACATTTAAAATTTTCCCGTTTTGTCATGTTAGTCAATCTGATAGATGTGATGTGGTACCTCAGAGTTGTTTTAATTAGCATTTCTCTAATCAATAGTGATTTAGAGCATTTTTTCACATGAATATAGACAACTTTAACTTCTTCATCTGAAAACTGCCTGTTCATATCCTTCCACCATTCATCAATTAGGGAATGACTTGTGTTCTTGGCCTCAGAGACTTACTAGTTGTGTGACCCTGGGCAAGTCACTTAACACTGTTTGCCTCAGTTTCCTCATCTATAAAATGAGCTGGAGAAGGAAATGGTGAACTGCTCCAGTATCTCTGCCAAGAAACCTCAAATGGGTTCACAAAGAGTCAGATACCACCGAAACAACTGAACTACAAGGTTCCTTCACAAGGCTGGCATTTTATAGACATTGATACCCCGTCTTCCAGGTATTGTCCTGTTTTAATGGTCAATATCTAGATGATGGATAAAAGGCTGAATAATTTTACTAGCCAATATTGACCACAGAGAAAAGATGTAGAAACACCTCCTGCCTTTTAGTAGAAAGGCGAGAGATGATGGGTATGGAATATTGTATTCACTATCAGTGGGTTTTGCTCATGGGGTAGTACTTGGGAATGAGAGTGATGTAAAAGCAAAATACATTAATGAAACTTCTAAAAATACTATGGATCAAACGTCTTTAGCAGAAAAGAAGCAGCTACTTATACTTATCAAAAAGCCAACAGTAACTGAAGACCCAAACATTATTACATCCACCATACCACAATTGATCAGTTCAGCTAACCAAAAGCTAAAGAGCTCACTATCTAACACTTCCCAGTTATACACCTGCCAACTCAGTTAAGTAATCTTCAGAATTAGGTTTAGAGTTGAAGTTAGAGGCAGGGTTGGGTGGGACATACACAATATGTCACAAAGGATAGTACCCAGCATTTATAGCACTGGTCAAGAAATGATATTCACAATGTTGGCCAGAGCCATGAAGAAAAAATTAAAACACATTAATATGTGTTCTTTTAAAGGAAACAGGAATGCATATAATAAATCTTATTTGCTATTAAAATATATTTTTAAAAAATAGAGTGTAAATGGTTACCTTTTCAGGTATTTAGAGGAACTCTTATCCAGAAAGGCTTATTTCCTAAGACTTCTGGAGAAGGGAAATTTTTACTGTGTTTGGAATTATATTACTATCATCTCCAGTCCTTTAAAACTAAGTTTTATGATGCTTTTTCTGAGTTGAGATCCAGATGTGAGACATAGCACCTCTCTGGCAGGCTATGATGCTGACTAAAGCTATGGAAACAAAATACAAGCTGTTAACAACTCACAAATGATCTATGCACACAAGTGAGCACCAAATCTCCTCCCCATCCTCATTGCATTCCACTGGAAACCTGTGTGTATTTTTTTGTTTGTTTGTTTTTGGAGGGGAGAAGGGAAGATAGTTGGGGTTAAGTGACTTGCCCAAGGTCACACAGCTAGTAAGTGTGTCAAGTGTCTGAGGGCAGATTTGAACTTGGGTCCTCCTGACTCCAGGGCCTCTACTCACTGTGCCACCTAGCTGCCCCAACCTGTGTGAAATTTTAAAAGGGGAGGGGAAAGGGTTTTTGGAGAACCAAGAAGTTCAGAAACGGAAAGTCAAAAAGTCCTCGATAAAGTAGGCACAGCTTTGGAGAGCTGACACTTGGGGTAGACTCCCAGGAAGAACATTCATGGTTGACACCCTCCTACCTTACCTTGTCTAACCATAACTTACCTGGTGCTGCTTATACTTTTTTCTACTTCACTGTCTGAAATTTTACCAATTAGAGATTCTGTTGGGTTACCTAAACATCTTCTTTTTAAAAATAAGGATTAAATTAACCAATCAATTAACAAACATTTAAGTAATTTGTTGCTCAGTTGTGTCTGACTATTTGTGATCCCATTTGGGGTTTTCTTGGCAAAGGTACTGGAGTGGTTTGCCATTCCCTTCTCCAGCTCATTTTACAGATAAGGAAACTGAGGCAAATGGGGTTAAGTGACTTGCCCAAGATCACACAGCTAGTAAGTGTCTGCAGTCAGATGTTTTTTAATTTAATTTATTTAATATATTTAGTTTTCAGCATTGATTTTCACAAGAGTTGAATTACAAATTTTTTCCCCATTTACCCTCCCCCCCACTCCAAGATGGTGTATATTCTGGTTGTCCTGTTCCCCAGTCAGCCCTCCCTTCTGTCACCCCACTCCCTTCCCATCCCCTTTTCCCTTCCTTTCTTGTAGGGCAAGATAAATTTCTACACCCCATTGCATGTGTATCTTATTTTCTAGTTGCATCCAAAAATCTTTTTTTTTTGGTTTTTGAATATCTGTTTTTAAAACTTTGAGTTCCAAATTCTCTCCCCTCTTCCCTTCCCACCCACCCTCCCTAAGAAGTCAAGCAATTCAACATGGGCCACATGCATATCATTATGTAAAACCCTTCCTCAATACTCATGTTGTGAAAGACTAACTGTATTTTGCTCCCTCCTATCCTG
>JAQQSZ010011445.1:0-12251 GCA_028646595.1 Phalanger gymnotis | reverse complement strand
ATAACCCAAGATCTAGCAGCTTCTACACTAAGAGATTGAAGGGCTTGGAATACGATATTCCGGAGGTCAATGGAGCTAGGATTAAAACCAAGAATTACCTACCCAGCAAAACTGAGTATCATGCTCCAAGGCAAAATATGGACTTTCAGAATGTGGTGATTAACCAGTGAATCTGCCATTTACTCCATTTGGAGCATGCATATGACTAGTTATTTACAGGTTGTCTCACTCGTTAGAATGTAAGATTGTTGATGGTAGGGACTTTCTGTCTTTGCATTCCTAGCCACAGTGTCTGGTTCATGCTAAGTGCTTAATGAATGTTTATTTCCTGACAATATTTTTGGTAAGGAGAGGAAAGGAAAGGAGAGGAGAGGAGAGGAGAAAAAGGAGTAATAAAGTAGGTGGGAGGGGGGTTAAAAAGGAGGAAGGTGAGAGGAAAGGATGGCAACAGAGGCAGGACAGCACAGAAAAATCAAGAGGGGATAAAGTAGATAAATAACAAAAGGTGACAGATCCCACCTAAACATAATTGAATACTGGTTGATCTTGAGGGGCCAAAGATTCAGTATCAAATACAGTTTAAATTAAATTCAGTATAGGCCTCACTGACAGGTCATCAAGTTCGACCCCTTTATTTTACAGATGAGAGAACTCAGACGGAGAAATTAAATGACTTGCTCAAAGTTACATAGCCAGGATGTGCTGAGGTTTGAAGTAAAGTCTTGATTCCAAAATTATACACATTCCACTAAGGCATGAATGTATGCTATTACCAGTTGGGGAATATATTTCCAACAAGAACTGATGTGAAAATAATTTCAATAAAGGAATAAGCTTCAACGAGGAAGAAAATTAAATTAACCAAAACTCTCCATTGCCTCAAGATTCTGGATCATAAAATGAATGATTTAGGTGTACAAGTGTGTGAGTGTATGCTGCAAAGAGGCAATTCTAGGTTTCCAGAACTATAAAAATTCCTAACAATTAAGACCATCCAAAAGTATAATGGACTCCCTCTAGAAGTCTTCAAGCTGTAGCTGGACCACCTGTCAGATGTGACATGGGAAAGAATCTTGTAGAAGGCCTCTGAAGTTCCCTCCAACTCTGAGATCCTGTGATAGCACAACCAAATTTCAAGGAACATATTTCACCTATGTGAGGTGGGGTGCGGGGGATCAATTTATTTCAAGGATATGAGTATCTTAAAACCTATAGGAATGCTGCTGCTAATCACATTAAACCTCTTCTTATCACCCAATCAAAACAAGTTCAGCTGTCGTTTTTAGAATTTCACTTATTTGTATGTGCCTGAAAGTAACAAAATTGTATTTCTTAAAATTAAAAACAAAACAAAACAATTCAGACCAGGTCCCTTACATTGAATTAAGAGTGGGGTTTTTTTTTTACTGTATATATAGAATATGCTATTCTCTTTATAAACTAAAATAAAATGTATAAATTAACAATTCAGTAAAAGAATGTATCTAGAGTGAGGATACTCAAAATGTATTTTAAGATGAGAAAAAAAGAGAATGAATTATTGAACAGTCTAGACTTAATACAAGTACACTGTCAAGTCACTTTTTTTTTTCCTAAAGGAGGTCGCCCTTCCTTAGGGGCAAGGTAGTGGCAAATTACTGAGCAGTAACTTATGTTTTTAAAAATGTTTTTTGGCAAGGCTATACACCTATGATTATTTTCAAATTAATGCAAGTGTAATTACCATGAGATTGTGGGGGCTAATTTGGATAGGGAATGACTGAAAAACCCAAAGATAGGGAGAATGGCTGATACTTCCGATAATGAACAAATGCAAAATGGTGGAGGTTCTTTATAGATCTTTTGGTGTTGGTAACACTGGTCACAACCCTTGAAAAACATCAATTACAGATGCCCTAGTGGAGAGAGTCCCCATACTAGAGAGTTTCCTACACCCATGAAATCACATGTTACAGGTCAAAGGTCTCACAGAAATTTAACCACAAACTGGTAACTATTCCTTAAAGGCATTACCACAATGTAGTTTGCAGAAAACTATATACTGTTTTTTTTTAAATAAATAGGATATTCACTACTTATTGCCATGTCTCAAGAAAGACCAACAAGCACTAGAGAAGGTGGAGTAGTTGATGAGTTAGAAAACAAAACGTGAGAGCATCCAAGTTACATTTAGTTAGCAGAACTGCACATAGTAGTAACTTAATAAATGTTTGTTGATTGATTGTTATCAGCACTACATACTTCCACATGTTTTCAGATGCTTTTCTAATCACTGGTTGGAATGAACTAGGAATTGTTCAGTCATTTCAATCATGTCCAACCCTTTGTGAGGCCATTTGGGGTTTTCTAGGCAAAGATACTGGAGTGGTTTGCCATTTCTTTCTCCAGGTCATTTTACAGATGGCAAACAGGGTTAAGTGAGTTGACCAGGGTCACGCAACTAGTAAGAGTCAGAGGCTGGATTTTAACTCAGGAAAATGAGCTGGTCTGGCACTCCAGCCATTTTGTCACCTAGCTGCCCCTGAATTAGGAATTATTAGTACTTCCTTCAATCTTCAAATGTTGCTCCCAGGAGGCAGACCTGGATGAGGTATCCTGGAAAATCAAGGGTGGGTTTTGGACATCCAGAAGACAGCAGTCATCTGGGAGTTAGGTAGAAATTGCCTTTACATCTAGGAAGTAGGCAGAAGGAGAACAACAGGCTTCAGAACTTTATTTCACCATTGTTTCTAAGACAATCCTGATTATTCTGACAATCCCATACCTGAGTGGGTGGGGCAATGAATTTGGGGAGCTCTGAGAGAAAGAGAGTAGACTTCATTGCTAACATCAAGATCTTGCAGATCAGTGCAATCCTGCCTCTCCCAAGCCTCTGCTCAAGAAGCTCTGATGGCTCCCTTTTACTTTACAGGATAAGAGAAAAACTCCTTTGGTATTCAAAGTCCTTCATATTCTGGTTCTAGCCTGTCTTTCCAGGCCAGCTTCATATTACTTTCCCTCCCACATTCTAGCCATTTTAGCCTACTTTTTGTTCCTTTAAAGCTCCTCTATTAAGCATTTAAAGTCTTTCACAACCTGGCTCCAACCTATCCTTCCAGCACACATTACTCTTACTCCATCTCTAGTCTCCAGCCTTTCTCTTCCCCTTCTACCTCCTTCCCCAGTCTTTCAAGCTTTGGATTCACTCTGACACCTTAGTCTCTTAGAATCTCTAGGCTCAGTTTAAGTAATACATTCTAAATGAAGCCTTTTGCTGGCACTTAGATTTAATTTTGTATCTATTTACATATGCATATTTTGTCTTTCCTGGATTGATATTCCTCAAGGACAGGGACTGATTCTGAATCTATAGAAACTAGTGCCTAGTGGGTATTCAACAAATGCATGTAGATTGAACCTACATATTCTAATTCTGTGCCTTTAGAAACTATTTTTCATGCTTGGAAGGTCCCTCCCATACTTGAAGGTCCCTCCAAACCTTTGCCTCTTAGAATTCCTAGCTTCCTTTAAGACAGCTCACATGCCTTCTCCAACAAGTGTTTCCCATTTCCCCACCGTTATCAATGTATCCTCTTCCCTTACATGCTATACTGACCCAATAAAATGCAAGCTACTTGGGGTTGGGGACTGTCTTGATTTTTTCTTTGTAATCTCAGAACCTAGTGTGGTGGGGGTATGGCATAAAGTAATGGTTTAATACTTAAATCTTCATCTTTTCTTTTTTCCACATTAAAAAAATACATTTATTTTTTCCCAATTACATGTAAAAAATGATGGAGTCTGAATGCAGATTGAGGCTTAATACTCTTTGAATGAAGCTTCTCATTTTACAGAAGGAACTGAGGCCACTGGTTGACTTGCCCAAGGCTACAAAGCAGGAATCCGAATCTCAACCATTTGTCTAGTGAAATTTCACCTGTACCAAGTTGCTCTCCACACCCAAGTTACTCTATATACCCTGGTCAAGAATAGAATGCGAGTTCTTTGCCTAATTTTCTACTACTCTGTTATAGTAATTAAAGGATGATTTACAATCCCTCTACGCACCTTTACAGAAACAGCAAGAGAATGGAATAGTAGATGGAGACACGAAGTAGGGAAGAAAAAGGGGGAGACGTAGAAGGGAGAGGTAAGAGGGAGAGAAAAATAAATTCTTGTTAATAGAAAAAGAAAACCAAAAAATAAATTAAAAAAGAAAAAAACCTTTCAGGCCCCAAACCATCCATTCTGTGAGCGGAGAGATCAGGTGTGAGGGGCGGGGGAGGCCGAGGCAGAGGAGGATCTGGGGACGCAGAGAACCCACTTCAAGCTAGTAAAGTTTCTTCAACTTATTCTCCCCATCTGCCGCACGTGGAGCTGGTCTTTAGGTCACACTAATTGGGAAGTCCTCTTCTACAACACTCTTGTTCCCACCACCTAAAACTGTAGCGAAAGCACTACAAGCTTTCAAAAATAAACGACATGTGCAAGGTGTGTGTGTGTTAGTACTTCTGGTCAGTCACTTATTCAGCTACATCTCCCTGACACACCCACTAAATTACCTCCTGGTTCTTTCTGCTTCCACTCAGAATGCTAGGGTGGCATCTTCAGCAAACAGCGAACCTGAAACCGGCATAACTAGCTAAGCTAAAAGTTTCGAGAACTGGGAAACTCCCTTACTGCCTTTAATCCAACCTTAATTTGAGAATCTGACCGAGAAACCAACCCCCGAAGCAGGATAGGAATCTCCCACTCCTGTCCCCGTCCCCTTCCCCTTCCCCTTCTCCTTTCCCCCCTTGCATTTAGTCGAAGAGATCTTCCCCGAGCCCAGAAACCCAACTTTAGCCAGATAGAGGCACTCAAGATCACTCGTCTACAATCACGCGGCACACACAATTCCAGAGAAGTTAGAGTCCCGGCTGCTGATCACCTTCTCCACCGCATTCGCTAAATGCCACTTACTTGCAGCTCTCCGAAGCTCTGGACGCAGACTGTTCCCGAAGCCCTCCCAGTGGAAGCAAAAGCTCACACAGTATACACCCCGAGCTGTGACGCCCTGCGCCTGCGCTTTAGCTTTGGAACGTTGCGCTGGAATGGGCTCCCTGAAGTTGTTGGTCTTGGATTTGGGAGCTCTTGGTCATGTGAGTTCCCTAGGCCCAGCTAGCAGCAGAGGGCGCGCACCGTCTGAACTGCCAAAAAACTCTTGTAGCATCCCCTCCGTTCCGGTCTCTCCCGCTCCTCCTTTTTCCCCCCAGGAGCTTTGAAAACAAGTAATTTGGTCCTTTGGGTGGGGCCGACTAGAACTTCTCGTTAGTAAGGAAGAAGGGGACAGGTTTGGACCACATCCAGCCAGCACGAGGGAAAAAAGTTTTCTTGGACTCCTGCAGATGCGGTTCAGAAGAGACAAAGCGTTATCGAACCCTTACGTCCTAGATGTGGTTGGAGGAATTCCTCAGCTCTGCGTTATCACCTGTGGTGCACCGCAGTGCCCCTGAGAGCCACTGGGTGGCACTGGCAGGCCTAAGGCTTAAGTAGAAGAGAGGCGGAAGAGAAAAGGGGCCAGGACCAGAGGAAGAAAGGGAGACAGAGGGGAGGAGAGAGAAAATAAAGTGGTTCGTGTATGGAATGACGGAGGAAGGACCGTCTAGAAGGGCGCCAGGAGACAACCGTGTTACTAGCGCTTGCTGACTCTGAACTAGCAAAGGAAACGGGAGTGTATATTCTCCTTTCGTGCGGTTCCCACAGACTGGCATCGCCTTGAAAAATTAGCCCAGGCATAGCTCTTTGTTGTGTTTACTAACATGATTCCTTTTCCTTTTCATAAAGCCATTTTATGTGAATGTGTGGCGATGGGCATAAGTGGGGATGGAGATTGTTAATGTGAGATTCTTATATAACAGTGAATCCTACTATGCATTCAACAAATATTTATCCAGTGCCTACCACTCTTAACGCATCATTAGCCATTGTAAGCTGTAAAAATATGCATAATACATAAACCTGTAGTTCAGAGTATGTTCTGTTAGCCACCTAGTAGGGACTGGCTATTACCAGCATCAGTGGTAGCCTTCAAACCTCTGAAACCTTTTAACAAGTTCCCAGGAGCCAATATAGAAGGAAACCTTTGGGACCAATGATGTCTGTTTACCACCCTCAGTTTTCAGATAGGAAACTGAAGCTCACAAAGGTGAAATGTCTTGACTACAGGCAATAAGTAGAAAAACCAGCATCCCAACCCACATCCTCTGACTCTAAATCCACCACTCTTTCCAATATACTGTGGAGTTTGATAAATACTAAATTCTACAAATATAAAACACTTCCTATATGCAAGGCACTGTATGGGATGCTGCATACACAAAGATGAAACTGAAAACATTTTCAATTTGTATTTAATTTTAGCCTATAAGGACTTCATTATGGCTCTTTTCTTCATCTGCTCTTGACAAACCTTTCAGTGGCCAGGGCTGTGACACTGATCATTACAGTCCAGCAGTCCTTGCCAGTCTTGGTTCGTGTCTTGATAGGACTGACCTCTAGCATTTAGCCCACTTTCTTTTAGACCCATGCTGGCACCCTATCTAGTTCCTCCCTCTTTTCTCTTCCTTCAGGTGACTGGGCAGAATCAGCCCCTTCTGCTTCTTATGGTGTGGGTGGAAGAAGGTAGTGTTGATGAGGGCACAGTCTCTGGGACCCCCCTTGAACTGTCCTTGAATCTTCCGACTAGATCTGGCCTTCCCCTAAGGCCATAAGCCTTACATTATCATTAGGGCCAAATCTCTACCAGCCTCTTCGTTTATTGTCCAGCTACTTCCCTCCCTTGATACCATCGGCATCCATGCCTTCAGCTACTTCCCATCCTTAATCCCATTCTCTTGGTTCCTTTACTCTGACCTCATCTCTTGCTCCTTAGACTGCTCCTCAGGACCCTCCCTAAAGCACTCCTCTAGTCACCCCAGACCACCCCTCAATCCCTCCTACAATCTTTGTGTATATAATCTCCATCTTGCCTCCATGAAGGTGCTCAGATTCAGTCTAGCTCAGTAGATTGAATCTGGCCTGCTTGTGAAAATAGGCGTCACAAGGGGTGGGATTTCTTAAGACAACCCATTATGGTGAATCCCTAATAAACTTTGTCTTTTTTCTTTGGCTAGGAAGGCTTGAGTCGAATTCTTTCGGCAGGACCCGGCGTGTTGGTATTTTGGGGTCTTGAGCATCCCTAGAAACCTATGGTTCCCTACCTATCATCATTTTTCCTTAGACCTCTTCAGTGTTAGTGCAGTCACTGTGAAGAGGTTTGGGGTTGTGGGGGCAGGGCTCCGACGCATGTGATCTTGCTTATAAGCCAAACCTGCCCCTAGTGGGGGTGGGTGAGGCAGTGTGGGGAGATCTCAATACTTATACCTATAGCTATACAGTGAGCTGTAGCCCTGACAGTGAGGGGTAACAGTAATAAGGTGACAAGTTTGATCCATAGCAGGGCTTCATAACCAGAAACAATTCTGGGATTTTGCTGTGGCCGAGATCATCTAGAACAGGGTTGTCCACCCTCAGGTTTTTATTGAAACAATAGACAATATATTTTTATTTGCCATTTTAGTAAGAGCTCTGCGGTAGCATGGCTTCCTTTACTAAAGCATTTATGTAAATTTATATGCTTGTAGGCAGGCTGCATAAATGTCACAGCCCTGATCTAGAAGGTGAACCCAAAGGATTGTTGTTATGTCAATTTCAGGGCACAGCCTGCTTGCTGGGCCTTAGCTCTGGAAAACATAGTGTCTCCTAATATTTTGACACTACCCTAGGGTTAGGTCTTTCATGAGCCTGTGAACTTTCTTGTGATCCTGTACCTGCTGCATGGAGGCTGGTGGGAGAGGGGCACTGAGTGAATATTCAAAGTATTAGAATTCTCTAGCATTAATTCATGAAGAATTTTACTTTGTTAGGGATTCTGTCTAGAATAGTTTGCAATTATGACATAATTTATTTGCTTTTGTGGCATCTCCTTCCTCTTCCGAGTTTTGTGTTTAAAAAAAAATTAAAATGAATGAAGATAATTAAAGATTTTTGTTTTATTTAGTTTTTTTAGGATTTAACAACATTCACCAAGATAATTGGAACTACCTGTGGTAGTTAGGCTATAGCATGGTAGGTAATAAGAACTACTACGGAATTCTGAATGCCTAGAGATATGAACATAGAAACTCTGGTAATAAAGTAGGCACATTTGGACTCTCCAGTAACTCTCTGTAAAGTGTTGCTCCTCATTGCTTGCTGCATTCCCTATGTTGTTGCATTTGGATTTTCAGTTATTGATGTTATCTTTGTTACAGTCTGGACTTTATCTGTCTCTACTCTACCTTGGAAAGTATCCATACAATTGAAAATTCCCAAGAAATCACCAAGGGCCAGAGTCATTTTTGCAGATATCATACTAGAGAAAAAAGAGAAATAAGATTGTCTACAAGAGCAATTAAGAGTTCCCTACCCTTCTTGGGAGAAAAATCTATTATCAACAACAATATTCCTAGATACTAGTCTGGGTCATAATAAGGTCATAGAGCTGGAGCTGGAAGGAGTCTTAGAGGCCATTTTACATATGAAGAAATTGAGACTTGGGGAGGTGTAATGACTTGACCAGTGCCACATGGGTAGTAAGCCTCAGAGATGGGATTGAAGCCAGGTCCTTTGATTCCAGAACAGTATTCTTCTTTACCAAGCCCAACCACTCGACAAAGAGTACAAAACAGAGCTTAATAGGGGCAGCTAGGTGGTAAAGTGTATAGAGTGTCCATCCTGGAGTGAGGAAGACTCATCTTCCCGAGTTCAAATCTGGCCTCAGACACTTAATAGCTATGTGACTCTCAGTAAGTCACTTCATTCCATTTGCCTCAGTTTCTTCATCTATAAAATGAGATAGAGAAGGAAATGGCAAACTCGTCCTCTATCTGCCAAGAAAACCCCAAATGAGGTCATGAAGAGTCAGACACGATTGAAAAAAATGACTTACCGACAACAAATGGTCATATAGCTGAAGCTAGAATAATTTGTGAGGAATAATGGTAACAAATACCTCAGAAACAGCATGGTGTACATCTCAAGATGGTAGAGAGTTGACCATTAACTCTACTTTTTGGAGGCTATGCCTATGGGATATAAGCTCTAACAGGTCCTACTGATGTTGGAAGTCTTTGATTACAGGCCTAATAATGGACAATTAATACATAGTCTGAGGACCAGTCTAGTTGATCTGAGAGGGACCCATCATCAAAGCAGTGGTTATCAAGGGATGAATTTTTCTCTCCATGACAATTCATTAAATCCCCTACTAAGACACCGAAGAGGCTTGTGGTGTGCAGAGGTAGAGGGAGTAGACACACAGATCTTTGAAGGAAAAGCCAGGGAAATAGTTTCTTATTAGGCATCATTGCCAAAAGAATACATTTATGTGACATAAGGAGAGTTAATAGAATCATGAAGTGATGGAACTGCAATTGGAAGAACCCTGGACTTAGAGCTAGGAGACGTGGGTTTGAGACCAGGTACCAACACTTAGAAGCGATGTGATTATAGACAAGATATTTAACCTCATTGAACTTAGTTTCCTCACCTGTAAAATGGGTATTATAATATTGTGGTACTTCTTAACTTAGACTTATTATAAGGAAAGAGCTTGGAAAACCCAAAAGTTCTATGTAAATGTGAATTATTTGATTATTTTTCATGGGAAAAAAAGAATAAGGCAGCTAGATGGCACAACAGATAGAGTGCTGGACTTGGAATTCAAAAGACCTGACTTTCTATCCTGACTCAGATACCAGGTGTTTGACACCGGGCAACTCCATTAACCTGTCAGTCTCAGTTTCCCCATTTGTAAAATGGAGGTATTGTACTTGAAGACCTCTAAGGTCCCCTTAAGCACCTAAATCTATGATCCTATGAAATCACTTATGTCATAGAAATAAACTGGCTGATCTGTAATCAGAAAAGAAAGTTTAGCTGTCAACTATCTTTTACAGTTTTTCAGCAAAATATTCAAGGCTCTTTGTCCTTAATTTTCTCCCTTAGAGCCTTACTTCAGTTGAATTACCTAAATAATTCAATGAAAATCAAAAGGATTTTTAGGATATTTCATATTTAATTCACTCTAGATGAGTTTACTTGAACATAAGAAAGCCCATAGCATATGAGAAAAACAGAGCAATAGCTCTTAATAAAAATAATAGTTAATAATTACCTATGTTTATTCAGTACTTTGTGTTATAAAGTGCTTTTCATATGTCATGTCATTTAATTCTCAAAGCTTCCTTATGAGATAGGTACCAAACTATTATTGCCATTTTAAAGATGAGAAAACTAAGTCAAAGAGGAATTGTGATTTGTCCAAGGTCATAGAGCTAACCACTGGTGGAGCTGGGATTAAAATCCACATCTATTTGGCTTCTAATTCTAATGTCCTTTCCATTATACCTCATTGCTCCACAAAGGTTTTTAAAAATTTTCGTTATATTGCATGAATATATTCATTTTGTAAAGTTTTCTCCATCAAATAGGAAGCAATTTCTTAAGTAATATTTAAAGGCACTGTGATTTTTATCAGTATGAATTCCCTTTCTATTAGTACAAACTGGTACTCTCTCTGTGCTAGCAGTACGTGGTTTCATGAGTTGCTACAGCCAAAACAAAACAAAAAACAAACACAAACCCCAAAACCCTAGTCATGTAGTGGTTAGCTTTCTGATGACAAATCTTTCTGTGTTGAGCCAGGCTTATCCACATTTTTTGGGACCTGCCAGACCTTGGACCTGGCTGGTATAGTCTTTGAGAACCCAAGATTCTATTCATATTACCACAAGTCCTTGGAGCAGGACTTAAGTAGAAGACTTCCCAGGTAAAAAATAGTAGTCATTTTATTGACAGATAACCAGGGCTAGGGAAAGATTAAGAAATGCATAGCAACTTACTGTTTCAACACCACTGTGAGGTATACCGTTTTGGGGGTTATCAGATAGACCTGCTCCTCCAGGATAGCATTCATAATTTTATCAGCCACATATTTGGGTTCCAGAAGAGGTAATAAGGCTGGATACCTGGAAAACAAAGGAAAACTAAAAAAACACAGCCACTTCCTCAGTGGTTATCAGAGTCAATGGTTATGTCAGACATTCTGATGACATGTACTGCTTTAAATAGTCATACACCTTAAAAAAAAAGGAAAGTAGGGGGCAGCTTACTTCCTCCTTTACCTCTACCAGTGTTAGACTCATGACTATATGGCTCATTTTCTTATAATACATTTCCTGCCTTGGCTTTATGGTTTCTGATTATGAAGCTGCTGAGGTCAATAGAAGAAACATTCCCTGTTGGTTGTGTTGCCATTTTCCTATATGCCCAGCAAACTGCCTCAATAAATAATCCTTTTCCAAAGCATAAAAGTCATGTTAAAGAGAGAAAGGTCTCTCTGGGGACCCATGTGAAGTGACTTCATTTCAGATTGTGCATTTACATGGCACTGGGAGTACTGAGAAGAACTAAGATGGTAATGAAATGAGTTCAATCAAATCAGGAGAGCTTGGACTCTGGTGAGATTGTAAACAAAGTGTTGCTAAAGCACCAAAGCAAAGTCTCTTGTTTCCCTGCTTATGCTTTCCTATTACTTGTCTCCTTACTACTTCTATTAGCTTTAAACCACTTACTACTATCTCTCTGCATCTGATTAATTCTCTATCATGTCATCAATACCTCAAGTATCCTGATTTCCTCAAGCTGAGAGAGAGAGAGAGAAAGAGAGAGAGAGAGAGAGAGAGAGAGAGAGAGAGAGAGAGAGAGAGTGAGTGAGTGCTGGTGATGAGTCCCTGGAAATTTATTAAGGTTGGTCCTTGGACAGTAGAAATTAAACATGCCATTTCTTGAAGCCTCTCAGCTTGGTTCAACATATTTCTTTTTTTTAAAAAAAAAAAAGAAAAATTTATTAATTGAAACTGAACAAACATCTGGACAAGTGAGAAACTTGATGAAAAATCTTGTCCCTCTACACATTTCTCACTTCTCTATGTCTTTAGAATTATCTGTCTCTTCTTTCCAGAAGTTCTTTTCCAGGTGCCTTTAAGAGTGTGCGTGTGCGTGTGTGTGTGTGTGTGTGTGTGTGTGTGTGTTCCTAAATTTACTGAAACCACCATTCCTCTTTTCTTTTTTTTTTTAATTTATTTTTGACATGTTTGGTTTTCAGCACTGATTTTCACAGGCGTTTGAATTACAAATTTTCTCCCCAT